>JAHWFP010117326.1:22825-50990 GCA_023313725.1 Lithobius niger | reverse complement strand
CAAGTTTTCACCGAAAATTTAATGAGGGAGCTTTTAGTGGTTCTTGCTGAACGGGTGACATTTCCTGAAGGTGGTATTGTGTTATTCTTCTTGATTCTTCGTGATACCGGGAGAGGTTAAGTCCAGGAAATTCAATCACCATGCAGCATGCACGGGGCCAGCTAGTTACCAATAAACCTGGAACTTGAAAATGCTTGTTGCACATTGTTCCTAAGTTACTATTCTTCCTCAATGTTAGGTCAAACCTGATGTGACCCTTTCGAACCAAGAGGCAACAAATGTCCCACTTAGAGCAGAGGGGAGAACGTGAAAGTAAAGCAAGGTCACGCACTTGGCCCTTCTCAACTGCTGTTCACATCTGCACGCCAACTGGTCGCACAGCACAGTAAAGTTTCTTTCTCTCCCAAGACGGTTGTCAAATTGCAAACACTGTAAACATCGTCTCCCGCATTAAACAATTGTTGAACATGAACTTGGTCTCAGCATACTCTGGTCTTGCCTAGGGAGGGGGCTATCCGGGGCAAAGAAGCTCTCCCCAGAAACATCAAGAAAAAAGTTACTCAGCATCAGTCGCAACTACTGGTTGAAAATGAATCATGCCGACGAGTTACATTATGTGCAACATTATGTGTATCTTAATGTTGTAGCATTATCTTGCACTTAGTGCTACAACGTTTAACCATAATAACGAAAATTTTGGTACAAAATTTTGATGAATGTTACAAATATATGCTTCGACTGCTTGCAGCCAAAATGAGTGTGGAACCTGTCGTAAAACCTGACCATCTGGTTTTGGTGGTTAAATCGAAAGTGATTTATGGTAGGCCTACATTGTACAAGGTTTAGGCTGGAACTCACCACAGCGGTTGTGGGTTTCTCATGTAGAATGGATAAAATATCATAGTGTAAGCCCATACATATTTGATTAGATAGGTTCTTGTTGGTCAGGTTGAACAAACCAACATTTTTAAGGCTTGTCGGCATAACTGAGCTTGAGAAAAAATACCAAAAAGTTTGGAGTGAAAATAGTTACTTCAGAATAACTACGTGTTTGCTTCAGAAAGCTGGAATCTTAGTTAATAATTTGTTTTGTTTTTATAAACACTTGTCATGGCAGCCTTACCCCAGGCCGTTGCAATGACACCAACCTGGCCCTCCTTGGCTTGCCTGCAGCCAGCACCCGTCTCTCTGTAAAGCCCTTCAGGCTACTTCTCGTAGTAACGAGATGCAGAGACATGGCTCATGCCAGAGCACGTTTCTTAACATGCAGTGAAATCCGATTAAATCATCATCATCAATCACTAATCAGCATATTTGTCCACTCAATTGGTGATGCCCCAGATCCGGGACCCAGGGGAGCATCACACAACATAGATCGCCTATGAAACACCCACCCCATTAAAATGCTCTTAAAGGTCACACACATAAAATAGTGCACTTGTACCCTCCCAAAACACAATTAACTAAACACTTTATACATTTTATAAAATCAACTAACTTCATTTCCAACACTTCACTACCGAGAACTTTCGTGGGTTTGTGCCACCATTTCCCAGAAGTAGACTACTGAGTGAAAGTTAGTGTCAAGTCAAGACTAGCGAATCACTTTCTCCTGTAAACAAGACGAGAGCCTTCGCTGCTGTACAATGCGTGCAATCGTCTCCAATCCTGTTGTTACGAAAAACTGTATGATCGGAAATTGTGATTTATGTTGAAGTTTGGAGAAATAACTATCTAATAAACTAAATTTCTGAATAAGTGAGAACAGCACCATTGCGTGTATTACACTTTAGCAAGTGCTATAACTTATGGGCAAAATACAAATTTGTAAAAGCGATTTTTGAAGGTACCCGCAGTTCCACAGTTACTACGGATCTTGCAGTCCGGACTATTCCAATCGTTTAAAAAAAAAATAGTTCTTTCGAACACCAGTTGAACAGGCCTCTTAATCTTCAGGTGATCTCCTGTTGTCCCACTTCAGTAAACTGTTTAGATTGTTCATGATTTCCAGAAACCTGATCATTTAAACATTCTGCCAACTAGACAAAAATTGATACCGCTACTTACATCTCCCTTAGCTGCAATAATCATGCATCCCAGTTGATCAACAATTAAGACATCCAGTGGTGAAGGAGGGCGAGAGAAGCGCTGCTGGAAGAATTGCAAGATGGCTTCCATTGTCTTGGAAGTATCCTTAAGCGCAACAGCAACATGGCCTAATGTGATGACAGTGTTCGTGGAGATTAACGTTGATTCACTGTGAATAAAAGATCGCATCAAAGAAACGACAGATTATCTTGTGGGAGAGAGGTATAGCGTCATCTATTGCCCCATACTGGATTATATTTGCTCTAGACTTGAATTGCAAGCAATTTTTTTTCCCACCCTGGCATGCTATTTGTTTCCCAGAGGCAAAACTGCAATCATCTTCCCTGTCTGCCAATGTTGAAAACTTCATTATTAAAACTTTCTTTACACTGACCACTGCAGTTATTAAAAAGGATACAAGAGGATTGTTACATAAATAAATGCCACAACTTACATATCACTTTTCTCAGCCATAAACAGTCGATTGGAAACAGAAGCGAGGAACGCTTTCACGCAGTTTGGGTCGACTATCAGTCCTGCTTTTAAAGCTCTGAAAAACCAAAAGGTATATGATTGTGAATGCCGAGTATTTAAATATTGATAAACATAATCTTTTGTTTTCTTTTCTTCGGAAACTGCATTACATTTAGATAAAACTCATTTTGTTCCATAAATCTAGCACATTACAGCAATTATGTTTGGCTCACCGTAAGTGATACGGGAGGTTATTTCTAGTGTAAAGCATCCTACAAAGTGTACATACGATGCTTTACACTATAAAGAAAAAATAATAATAAATTGTACTGCTTATTAAGCATGAAAGCTAACTTATTCAAAACAAGTGCATTTTTTTTACAGATTCGTGTCAAAGTTCAATAAAATGTAGCCAATATAAATTCCAAAATGTTTTTTAAAATATTCGGAATTTACATTAACTTGTTAAAAACCTAAGTTAACACTGAAATAAGATGAAGCACAAATGCACTTACCGACACAAATTTTGAATGGCTGTATCACGTAATTTTTCGAAGGCGGTAGCAGAGCTTGTGCATGTAGTAGGTCCACCAACTTGTCCGGCTGTAGCTGGACCGTTGGACTCATCGGTTATTGTTATCTTGAGTTGGGTTGAAGCCAACTGACTCTCGCTACTTGTCTTGCGGTGTAGCTTCAGAAGGATAGGTGAGGGGGCGACGAGAAAGTCTCGCAATGGTACAATACTCAAATGCGATATGTTGGGAAACTTCTCCGCCAACTTACCTAGCCCCTGAAAATAATAGTTGTCAGTTCTGCATAACATGAAACATTGGGAAAAAATACATTGTATAATATAATCCAGTTTCTTGAATTGCTGTACTGGTTTTTGGAAATAATATTAGTCTTAAATAAACGAATACCCATTGAGTCGTAGCAACAGGTGGTTTTCTTTTTTTGTTTACATACTGCAGTTTCATTTCAGTCACATTATTGTTGACAGGACATGAGATAGTGTCAACCATCAAGCTTGACCAGAAGATGCGAGGTCATGCCTCATGAAAATTAACCAAGATGTACTTAGGTGTTACACTGGCAAGTTTGGGAAGTTCAGTCTTCTTTTAAAGTGGTTTAGAAGGACGTACTATAATGTATGTACTGTTTCAATAGTAAGTTATTAACCCTATACACACATAGCCCGAATTCCTGCATGCAGCATTGTTGTTGACACGTGTATTGCCCGATATTTGGCTATAGATAACGTTTGATCAAGGGAGCTCGTGATTAGCTTATACAGTATAATCTCGTTAATAAGAACTCGGATAATAAGAATTCCCGCTTAATAAGAACTTTTTTCAAGATTTTGGTTGGTCAGCTACTCATTCAACACTAAATATATACGACTATAACGAACTCTGTTAATACGAAAGTACGGATAAGACGAACAAATATTTACAATTCTAGCTTATTTTTACGAATTTGTTGTTCGTAACGGTTTCTTTTCCCACCCCCTTAAATTTCGTTTCGTTTCAAGCAAAACGTCAATCGGTAGTTGACTCCATCTTGGAAAGTGATAAGAGTTTCGTCCGTTTGTGCAAGCGCGAAGGTCAAGGATGAATGAAAAGAAATACCATATACCGGCAGGCTACATTTTTTTAAAGTTACAGTCCAATTTCTCTCGTCCGTTTAATAAGAACTACGGTTAATAAGAACATTTTTAGCAGTCCCCTTAAAGTTCGTATTAAAGAGGTTTTACTGTACTACTTCTTAAGATGAATAAAGAAATTAACCAATGGAATATCACCCGACATATAAGCATTAGGTAACATTACATCAGATGAACCAATCCTGCTGTATTATATCCTGCGTCATAATCTCATTCTCAAGAGGTAGCAATTGCGAGCCATTCAAAACGGCCTCCCATCGTATTCAATCATCCAAGACAATCATGCCAAAGCGATGTGGCATGTAACGTGTGGGCTGACGATTCAAACAGTAAAAAAAGATTAAGTGATAACAGCCAAAACAAAGAACCATTGTTGGAAGCCAACATCGCACACATTATTGTAAAATGCGCATAATAGTGGCATAAGTTGGAAAAATTAAGCATATATAGGGTTAATAATTACCTTTATACTAATCTTTTTTCTTAAAATAATCTTTTTGTACTTGTTGGCACTGCATTTTTAGTTAGGGATGTACCAAGCAGAGTCGAGCAAACCCAATAAGCCTGGTATACCTGGCAGAGCGAGAGCAGAGAATTACCACTAATTTTGTCCTTGAAATATCCTCCTTTTTTCACATCATAATAAAACTGAAACAACACTTACATCACTAAGTGTTTTTCCACTTTTATTATGATGACAAAAAAATTGGGCATTTCACACTTCATGTTTACAAGGATTAAATTAGCAGCAATTTTTGTTGCTCTTGCTACTGCTCACCGTAACCGATCTTTCTTTCGACCTCACCAAGAATTCAGTGCACTGACCATGAATGATTGGCTTCTTGAAAAATAGTCTTGGATTGAACGTTCACTGGCAACAGAAACACAGCACATTCAGTAATGCACCCCCTCAGCTCAGTTAATTGAATGAAGTTGCTTGGTATTGCAAGCATTAGGCCATCGATCATGCCTTACTCTACATCATTAATGATTATTCATTGCAATTCCAGCAGTAACAAGTTAAAGTTATACCTCCATAAATAAGTGAGTCACTTGAAAGCTGAAATTTCACCCGACAGACTTTGGGTACTTAAAAGTGCACACACCTCGAGCATGCTTCTTTTATTTTTAAATGCTACATTGTATCAGCACTCTGCATAAAAGCACTAGAGTACTTTTAATTGCTGGTATGTTTTTGGGTCAAACTAGGTGATACAACGGAGCAACAGATAATATCTCCTACAAAACGAAGTCTGAGCTATTTTCCAACGAATGTCAAAATTCGATTAAATTACGAACAGAACTGAGAACCCTAACGTTATGAATGTTATTGAAAACGCTTGTTTTTTGGCTTGATGAATATAAGCACGATTAATTTAAATTAATGTGCCGCAAAGCATGTATTAAATGCGCAGGCGAAGCTAACGCACACTCCCCTACAATTATTTTAAAGTCAAAATCGAGAAATAGTGAAGTTGACGCCCACCCAGCTTAACCGATGTTTTCTGCTGCAAATTAACTAAATGCTTCATGTTGTAAATAGGAAGATAGTTTCTCTACCTAGAGAATTCGTCATTTCAAATACAAATTCTCAAAATTGCGAAACACAAGTCTATTTTCGACACAAATTTTTAGCAGTTCTGAAGAAACGCTGGTAAAATTTCGTTCGTACTGTCTTCTTCAGTACAAGAAAAGTTATTTTCCTCATATCACATCGCACTCATACATGGATTCAAATAGCGGCACGTGCGTGTGTAGCCTCCACTACTGGTCAGGCATGTTCCTCCAATGGGTACTTAAGTCTCTCAGCTAAATAGTTTCGTACCATCCAGCATTTGGTACGAAACGATTGGCTGAGAGACTAGCCCGTAGTGCCCGTAGGAGGGACAGGCTTGACGAGTAGCGGAGGCTACGCACACATGCGTCACTATTTGAATCCATTTACGAGTGCGATGTGATACAAGGAAAATAACTTTTCTTGTACCTGAATAAGACAATGAAATTTTACCAACATTTCTTCAGAACTATTGTAAATTTGTGACGAAATAGACTTGTATTTCACAATTTAGGGATTGTGCATTTGAAATGTCGATTTTTTAGGTAGTGAGTTTTGTGACCCCTAAGTAAACAAAGCCATTTTGCAGCGTAGAACAATAGTTAGGGAAAAGTAACTACATGCCCTATGGCCCCTTCTTCCTCCCTAGGGTAATAGTGAACCCTTCCGTGTCTGCTTCACCTGTGGAAGGCCTCTCCTCTCTCCCCTCTTCACATCAATTAAAAGGATGTAAAAATTGGCCTTTTCGACATCATTCAAAAAGGTTTTAATCGCCAACTTTTCCGTTGCAGATGTTCGTAAACAAATTTAGAAAAAGGATTTGCTTTATTTAATGCTAAGGCTCGCCCGAGACCAGTTTTCATCGATCCGATCCGATACGGTCCGATGCTTCTTCACCGATACCGATGCCGAACATTCAATGCATTACTCGCCGTAAAGTTAATGTTTTATCCATATTCAAAAACAAAATTTGCTGAAAAATTCCCAATCTTAAAGCTCTATGATTGAGGCTTAATGGCGCGTCGACAGCTAGGTCAAAAGCTCTATAGCAAGCTTTTTGCAGTAAAGTGCATTTTTTGGAACCTGTTTTTGGTTTTTGTTAATAATTTGAGAATGACTGAATTTATCACTCTGAAATTAGCACATTGAAAAAACGCTGTTGAAAAAACGCTGTTGAAAAAACGGTTCTAATGGTGTAATGGAACATCAAAAACGGAAATTTTTTGGCGAAAATATCGCAAAAGCCTATATTTTACCAAAACAGTTACCCAATACCGGTAGTATCGGTGCTGATACCGATGCCAATATCGGTTTCGGCTGAACCTTATTTAATGCCCATCGCGCATAAGCCCATGGGCGTTTAATATTTTAGAATTTTTGTGAACACAAAAGTAATACACTATTTAATAGATGTTTAGTACATGATTTAAGGCAAACCGAATGTTAAACATGCAGCATTCTCATTGTTAGGAATTAGTGATCGAGACATAGACGGTTCTCTCAGCGTAAGGAACCTTAAATCCAAGAGACCGAATCAATTTTTATTGAATGATCATGTGATGGAATTTTTTGGAAAATATCAGTAACGGGCAATTACTTCCTCAAGAGAACCCGGGTGGTTTAGCTAGCCGAAACAAATAATAAATAAACAACTGTCAGACTCACATCAAGGCAGACCATGAGGAGAGGCATGTGAGCCAACACCAACTTTTGTCCATGCGACGAATTGATTTTTTCAGTCAACCGGCTGCAAAGGCTGTCAGCTCCTAAAAACAAGTACTGAGCTTAGGGATGGGACGAAACAAATGATTAACTGCACAAACCATACGTGCAAGTGAAGAAATTCCACACAATCCACTATCACATACAACATCAAACAAGGCAGCAAAAAGTAGAATCGTAGATAGCAGCAGAAAGAAAAGGATAAATGAATTGAAACAATGCATAATAGTTGGAAAGATCTGTTAAGACGTTTTAGTGATTTGAAAAATTCCAACTGAGAAGGTTTGTGCGCAGTGTAAGAAGAGTTTATTGGATGCAGTAAACAGCTAGTTCATCATGTTTCTAGTTTGGCACGATTTGGCTCCATAACATCTGCATTACATATTAATTTCAAAAATTAAACACTAACTTGCAAACACTTTGTTGAGTGTAATAGGGGTAATTTTTTTAGTGTTATAGGGGTAGAATAATCCATATGCGTAGAAACAAATTTCACTACCAAGACTCATACCTTGCACTCCAGATGCCATTCCCGGAGTCGAAAATGCATGCCAACATTTAATTTTTCATAACTTTGAGCTAGTGATCGAGTGATACAGAAAAATACTGATGTGATCTGATATCATTATCTTCTTCTCTTTCCAATCTGATACAGGTACCGATACACCCAAACCAATTTGGGCCACGCAGCAAAGTTTTCTCTCCCCAAAATTGCGAAGTTAGGCTGAGACGCCAACGCACAAGGTGACGGTCCCATCGGAAAAAATATGAAATAAAATACCGCTACAGATTCAAAACCGAAGCGTAGAAAATACCAATATTATTGGGGAAGTATTTCTTTGGGGAGTAAGAAACTGAGCTTATTTCTCTCTACTGCATTTCTGGAAGAAATTTCATCAACAATCTTCTAGTAATTCCTGTGTAGGTTAAAGCACAGTTCCCCAGCATAAAGTGTACAGTAATTTCTTTGGTTTGCATGTAAATTCAATTAACCGAACGATTCAATTATTCAAACACCGCTCGGTTCCAATTAGTTTGGATAGGGGAGGTTCTACTTCAAACACATACGCACCTGCACAAACAATACACACAGAAAGTCCTTGGTTCCCTGTCCACATTCAGTAACGGAGCAAGACCACCTGACATTGGGTGGGGATGGATGGGGGATGGGAGGGCGAGGTGCCTTTCAACTGCCAAGGTGGAAAGTCCAACTATGTCTTAACGACTGCACATTTTTGGTTGTTTAATTATAAAGTTCCACAATCCACAACCTTCTTTAGGGAACTGCAAGAAACTTCATAATTAAGTAACTGAAAATTCGCAGTCGTCAACACATTGTTGGCCTGCCCACTTGGCAAAAGGGTACGTATTACTTTTTTTTTTATTATTTGAAGTGAGCCAAGTAAACATGAGCCTGTTGGTATTCACGAGTGGGGAAACGAATAATCCCCCAGGAAAAATCAAACACATCACCAGTTGTGTACACATCACCAGTTTGGATTGACTTTGCAGATATCGGTGACTGTGCCGTCGTAGCAAACAAATTGACCAACGTCACCACTAAAGATTTTTTTTATGTGCAACTCAGCTTGAAATTAAACATTCTCTTACTTACTTGAAGAGTATTAACACTTCATGAACGAGTACCTGTTGGGTTTTGCAATTCATTTCCACACCACGTAGCATGCAATTACTGCAAACACCAACAGGTTCTTTCTTTCATTAAAAGAGAAAACAATTCACGGATAATCAAGAGAGAACAGGGAAACTTGTAAATGAGTTGCCACCCTGATAACCCTGTTACCTGGATACCGAACTTTTGTAACACGATGTACAATTCTTCTCTACATTAACACCAGAAACAGAAAATAAAAAAAATCTTTCAACAGATACAAAACCGATCGTATGTCAAGTAAGTCGCGACAGGCCTACTGGCGAAAGTCACCAAAAGGTAGTTAAAAAAAAAGACTAGAAAATTTCTTCTGCAACCAAACATGTCTGTGTCGTCAGGACACATAAACGAAAAGAAAATAAATACAACCGATAGGTTGAACACAAAATTAGTAGATCGAAAACACAGGAGCCAAAGATAAATTAACCTCACATCTCCATGCCTGGTAAAAAACTGACGAGTTTAAGTAAAGCGACAGAGATGCTGGCAGACCATCCCTCGCGGCATGTCGGGACAGACAAGAATTTTTTACCTTACAGATTGAATGAAATAAGGGTAAAACAGGAACAATTTATGAGGGAACAATATATTTCCAGAATAAAAATTTTAAAAAGTCACTGAAAAGGGCTGTTAAAGTGGCACTACCACCGATTGAAAGTTTGCAGAATCTGGCTACATCAAGCACTATCTAGTACTACCTAGCACTTGCTTGCATTAAACGAAGGAATGCACAAAGCCATTTCTTTTAACAAAACAAACAAGCCACGATCTCCTTAATTATTGTGTGAAAATTTGGCACGTCCTGTGCACCAGGGTGCAAGTTGCAAAGGTTAACAATATTACAGACGACGCCATGGTATTTTCGTACGTCTTTTAATCGGTGATGGTGCCACTTTAATGAGGCCTTATCTGTATATGAAGTACACTAGAACCTGGAATATAAATTTTGATGGCTAAGACTTTCTAACAGACGACCAGATGTCTCTTCTGACGCCGTGTGAAAGCAACGCCGGCATAAACAAAGACAAATAGTCTTGGCCACGCTGCAAGTTGGTATGCATCTATGCATAGTCTTCTCGAGAGGGTCACCAATTGGTGACCATTAGGACTCGATTTGCAGTGATGTCTTCATAGCTGCTCCTACGGTTTTCGCTTAGACAAAACGTTAGTTCTGGTTATTAATTCAGGGTGGCACCACCGTTTTCTAACTACTCTCTTTGAATAATCAGTAGCACAACGTTAGAAGAAACAAATTGTAGCCGATGCGTTGAAACATGGGAAATATTTAAAGTTTTCGCCATCGTTTTGTGAGAATGCTGCAGTTCTGGCTAACAATCTGTCATGGGCTTGGTAGGAAAGTCACGAGGAATACCGCACTCACACCAAAAACTCGCAATCCTAGACGGAACTAAGTACCAGTGATGAGTTAAAAGAAAACACCACTGAAACAGAAGGACTCGATGACAACAGAGCAATGAAGCAAAATCCCAGGCTACAAACATGCACGGGTTCGTTGAAATTTGTACTGCTAGTAGTAGTCACGATAGCATTCAGCATTCAGGTAAACCTACTTGTTAGCTATGACCACCCTGACAATATCAATGCTGCCAGGGAAATAGCATCCTCCAGTTCTGATATTTGTTAGGGGAACAGAATAAATCCTAAATACGCTGCTCCTTCATGCAACTTAATTTCTGGGTACAGTTTTTCTGTTCACAGTCGTGATGGAAGGTTTCCAATGGGTAACACACAAAGGTCACTCTTTCAAAATGTTTTACAACGTTCAAGGGTCAAAAGTGCGTTCAAGGATCAGATTACAATTCAGATTGGTAAATCCGAAGGAAAAAAACGATTACTTCAACATCAAAAAACAATGTTGACACCATGACGGCACATTTTGTATCACAACTGCCACAAGTAAAAGGCGCACAGTAAAGGTAATAAAAACACGTCTAATCATTCCAAGATTAGTTGGCACACTAGGTTTAGTATTTTCTCAACATCCAAAACACATTTTAGAGTATTTAGTAAAACATCGTAGACACAGCAGATGTATCCACAAACTGGCAAATTAACAACTCCATTGTTGTGGCAGACATTCAACATAGTACGCAAAGAAACACCCGCATAGCTGAATGAATACAATGTGTAAATAATATTAAGATGTATATATTATTTTACAATTGATTTCGTGCACAACAATGAATTTGTTAACGTGTCAAGTTGTCAGCACTGACAAATCATGTGACAGGATATGTACAAGGGGAGAAGGAAAACTGTCAAAATTGGATTTGGATCAACGTATTGGATTAAGGCTGTCCGATGCCAGTATATTTGGTTACACTGTGAATGCTATTTTGCTTGTTGAAACCATATACGTTTTGCTCTTGTCATTTACAATGTGAATGAAGGTGCCACCAAAATCGGCCAATCCAGTACTGATGCTTTAGAGTAAGGGTTAAACAGTAGGTTCATTAACTGAAGACAAGTGGCCAGAACTCAAGATAAACTGTTTCTAACTTTTATTAAAAATACTTCAGATTCGTTTAGGCTTAAATCACTCATTTAAGCCCAAATGCCCAAAATTTAACAAAATTTAACAATGTTAGCAATTATTAGTTCCATAACCACCAGGAGGCGTGTCTGTCCCATAATCTAGGACACCGTTCGTCATAATCGCTTTGAGCATCGACTAGTACGTTTTATTTGGAAAAGTGTCCCAACCTCAGCAGATTTTGTTCTGGAAGAAGTAGTTTCGTGTACACACCTTAAAACTCTGCGAGATTTGCATTTGGCATGCAGAAGTGTTGTAATTGTGATTTTTGGTGATGCCATGTGAAATTGGTCTGCAAAATTGCGAATTTGGCTCTACTATCACTCAAGATCGAAAAAGCAAAACTTAGTGCAAAATTTTTAAGTTTTACAGTTTCCAAAATTTTCTTGCTAATTTTCGACAGTACTTCATCTTCTTCATCAGGCGCTCTCAAGGACTTGGACAAACCATAGTTACATCTTAGATTTCAATATTTTCCATGTTTGAATTGGCGCGCAACTGTAGCCACTGGTTTTTACAAAGTAGACTCACACCCAAAGGCTACAGTCACGCGTCAATGCAAATGTGGAAAAATGTTGAGATCTAAGATGTAATCAGGGTTTGTCCAAGTCCCTGAGAGTGCCTGATGAAGATAGATGAAGATCTGCCGAAAATTAGTAAGACTTAGTAGGGTCTTCGGTTTGAAAATGTGGGAAATACGTGGTGAACATTTTATTGACAGTTATGGCGAGTTTCAAAGTGATTTCCATAATAGTTTTTACAGCTTCATAAGAAAACGTGGTGGCCTAAGATGCTTTTTATTTGGGATTTATTATTATTTTTATTTTTTTTTGCTAATAACACAAGAATATCTTAAGCTACAAATGTGAGAGCTCTTAAATTGATAGCTCTTAAAAAATTATCAAAACTGTGTATTGGGATGTCAAAATCAGTCACCTTTTAGCAAAATTATATTACATTAAAAATACCGTAGCGGTTTTTACTCTGATAGCTCATATCGATAAAAACAGCATTGCATCCATCACGTGGAGACGAAGCATGAAATTGGATGGAGCAAAATGTCTACACTGCTAAAATCCAGTGTCCCATATAATCGTCATTTAAGAGGACTAGAGTCCCTGGCCATTCAGCAACATGTAAAAAAATGGCGCTACTCTAATGAATACACAAGGTGCTTCCAATCCGGGGATCAGACTTCTACTGCGAAAAGATTTTTCAGCGAGACTCTCAAGCCGATGGGAGAGAGGACCTGCCACATGTAGTAGGCCCAACGCATGCAGTGGGCCACGCTGAGCGCCGGTTTCGAATCACGATGTCCAAAACGATGTAGTTACAACCTCTACAAATTCTCTTAGTGCCTGACGAAGACGGACGAATACTGTCTGTTGAAAATTCGCAAGAATCTGGTGAGATTCCTGTAATCTGAAATTGTGCGTTAAATTTTCTGGACTGACAAAATTATATTACCATAAATCGCGCATGTCTACAGTTTCTCAAAGTTGAAAAACATGTATTCTCCATGTTAGCACCTATGTGAGCTATCCCCTCATTTTCTCACCTGGATCCAACAATTTTTGTTTTTCAACATCAAATTGATATTAATTCTTGAAAACATGATGGATTTTTTTTATTTACTCGATTGTTTTTAAACGTTTCTAAATTGCAACATTCAAACTTGTTTGTATAACATTTTAAATACCAACTGCGTTTTGCAAATAAACTACTAAAGTTCTCTTACAGCTTTTAGTTCATTTTTTTTGGCCCCCCCCCCCCCCCGCCCCACCGGACTAGAAACCTGTTTTTTAGTCATGTGAACATGCTCCCCTCTTGTTTCACAATATTTAAATAAGCTCCCAAGGCAGTTTACGTTAAAAAAGATAACACTACACGTCCAATACTGCCAGCAGAACCGATTCGAAACCGATACCACGGTATCAACCTCGATAACCAATACAAGTATCGAACAGCCTTATTGAATATCTAGATTAATGCCGGTACAGTATCAAGTGTACGGTGCGCCATGCTGTAGTAAAGCATATGAAACATTGGGCGTACAACGTGCAGTTGTGTTCATTACATTACAGAAAATCATCCAATGAATAATTACCAAACCGAGTTGGAGAACCTGAAAGGAAGAACATGGAATTTAAAAACTACTATCAGCTAGTATCAATCATTGTTGGGTTCACATTCTTTAGCTGAAAAATAACTGCATTTGAGCACAAATAAGTGTAAGGGACATTTGTTTGTTTGCGTCGTGTGTTGAACATCACACAATCCTGTACTTTCGTTAAAAAATGTTAAAGATGTAAGGGTGAAGGAGCCCAACACAGTTTTCAACATTTAAAAGTAATGGCACACCACGGGATCAAACAGTCTAGTCACAGCAGAATGTATCTCATTGGTGAAAGCATAAAACAAGTTTATGGTTCAGTCGGCATCTTCTACAACAGATCTCAAGGAACAGGTAAAAAGGTTCCTTATAACCGAAAGTTTTTTTTTTGTATCTGAACAAGAACAGCAGAAAAGCCAAAGCAGCAGTTGGTAAAAACGGTTCTTTAAAGGTAAAAATCTTTTAAAACAGAGTCCCTTCTAACCGCTGTTAACTGCAGTTAAAGAGAAAAAATTACGAACCAAAATGAGTGTAGTCAATGAACCTAACGGCTGCCTTCAAGATTATCATGTTGTTACATGTACTTTAAGGTATTGGGATAAATTGGATAGATGTGTGGATAAATTAAATATTACTGCCCAACATTTTCCCTGTGAGGTTATGGGCACTCCCATTCTGACTGCATGCAAAGCTCGACTAAACCGTTGTTTAGCAGCCTGATTTATACCTTTTTTCCCACCTCATAGTTTCTAAACTCGGGTGGTATATTTTATATGTTATGTTATACAACTGAGAGCTTGTCGATGGGAATTACTACTTATCTGTCTTTAAAAAGCTTCCTTTTTTGGGTGGGGAGGGGCTCAGAATATTTTAGGACCTTCAGTGGGAAGAGGCCAAAAATGTATTATCCTGTTATTCCCTTTACTACTCTTATTTTGGTTGAAAATGGAATACGTTAGCATTAACAAACCACTTAATAATTGCGGGGGGGGGGGGGGAAAGATATGTTTTCCCATCTTAAAGCATTTCCTGACTTATTCACATGGTGTATTCAATTACCTCCCACCCAATCACACACTTTGAAACACATTTTCACTCCTGAATTCGTGACCAAGCCAACTAGAATTGTGTACACTGTTCGAGAGTGTTTTCGGAAAAATAAAACGGAATTATCTTTCCCGGAAGAGATAACTTAAATCAGTGTTAAAATTTCAATAAATCAGTATTCATTTCAAGCACAATTCGAGCAGCACAAGCCCATGAACCCTAACACTAATGTACAAAAATCTGCACTAAACCAAGTTTCAAGAATTGTTTTGAAAAAATTAAAAAAAGGTTACAGAATGATGACAAATGCAGAAAAGTTCTATAGAATAACTATGGTCCTGTTGTGACTCAGCTAAAAAAAAATTGTTAATGCTACGTTACTTTTTTTTATAATTATTCTGTCAAGGGTTCTCCCCATGTCACCTTTTCATAAGCTTTAGGCCTAACACGTAATGATAGTAAAAAATGGACCAGAAAGGCCGAAGTCTGTCTATTCAATGTTAAATTGTGATCGTTAAACAATAATTTACCTGCGATCAGGCTCTGAAATCAAATGCTGTAAAAAAGCGGTAGGTTCCTGCTAACAGTTCACCAAATCAAAACTGTATGCTATGGGTGAATTATGATGCTAAAATAACAAAACCAGATGGCAAAATTTCAAACAGTCACGCATGCGCAGTGGTCCCTGCGCACACGGACAGATGGACGGACATCGTATCGGGCTTAATTATATAAATAACAAACAATCATAGCTAAACTCTTTTCATACCTGTTTCATCGCTGACTGCCCATACCAGCAAGTCAACACAAGCTGCATTGGTTTGCACATTGACCTTGAATTTATTAACAGTAGCAAAATTAGACTCTCGGTCTTCTCGTTCGCTGGCATCATGGTGCTTGCTTTGAAGTGTCGTTTGCCCAGATAAAAAGAGGCCTCGTACAAACTCCTGCACGTCCCGAGTGAAAGGTCCTGGCAAATCTACGAAAACAAAAGTACGATAAAGTTTTTTCATCATATATTTTTGCCAAAAAAAACAAAGCACAGCTGATGTTAAATGTAGGGATGTGCGAGTAGAATAATTTGAATTCGAGTCGGGCCAAGCCAACGTCGCAACAGAAGAATCAAGTACCGAGCAGTATTCGAGTATAGGGTGAACACAGTTTGTTTAACGAGTTTCTTTTTAATTTGTAAGGATAATAACAATATTTGAGTCCTAAATCCGATAATTATGTTGAAAATTAACGCTCGTGTTTCACAATGAAGACTCTAATCTATATCTTGCTAATTTTCAGTGGCTGGCTGCTACCTTCTTCAGGTACTTCAACAAGCCCTCGTGTGCTCCTTCCTACATCGTCTTCTTCAAATTTGTAAGTGCAGCTCCTTGTAGTCTCCCGTAATTTGTGGGTAGTGTCCAACCTAGTTCATCAAGCTTCCACTTCCTGCCAAGCTGTTGCTTCAGGTCTTTCCAAATTATGTTTTCGAGAGAATTCGAGGTCACTAGCGTCTTGGCTTTCTCGCACGTTGCGATGCCATGCAGTGAGCTGCGATGCCCTCATCGTCTTTTCCCCAGAAGCAGAATATTTTCAGCCGGTCTGCGACAAACTTTTTACAAACTAAAAACGGTCTGCGAGAAGAGGGTGGTGCCTGCGCGTTGCAGGTACATAGGTGTGAAGGTCGAATTTTGCATTGTGCAAAATTTTGAGTTAGGCCCATTTGGGTTCATGAACAAGTTTCTTGGGAGAACTTTTTACACCTTTGTGGATCGTTTTTGCTAAACAACCTGAGAACGACCAACCCTATCGTCATGACAATAGCACCATTCAAAAGCTCTCGAAAAAACGATTAAAATTGTGTACTTGAAGGCCAAGAAAGAAAAAAAGTGCAGGATAAATCGTACTGCAACACTGCCAACCGTACTGCGACGTAGCGTCGCACGTCGCTCTGATTCTGCTACAGGGGTCTTTTCCATTGCCCACATTGGCCATGTGCTGCCCCATTCTTGTCCGGGTTCCCTTCCTCATCTCACCTATATAGACGACATCGCAGTCTCCGCATGGAATCTTGTAGATGCCTTCTCTAATATTCTTCACTCCTCTCATCATTTCTTCATCTTTCTCTTTTTTTTGTGTCTTTCTTAAAATTCTTCCTTCATTTCCCTCTTCTGTTTCTTACTTCCTATTGGCCGGTTTTTAATGTTATCCGTGTTTTTAAAATTTGTAGTGAAGCCGCACTTGTCCAACACCCGCATAATGACTAAAATACAGCTTACGGATGCTATGGGTGAATGCACACAAATAGTTTCTAGTTTTAAGGATATAACTTAAAAATGGTTTGAGCTATTTGTTTTTTAATTTACACCATCAAAAACCTCAAGTCAAGAAGATCAATTTGGTATATTGGAATGTCAAAATCGATAAAAAATTGGTGAATCTGTTGCATTTTCACTAGATTTGAGCTTTTCGAGTATGGGCACAAGCAACAAGTGGAGTTCGAGTACAAGTTGCACACTCGGCTCGGTTTGAATTTTTCGTGTTACGCACGTCCGTAGGTAAATGCGTGGTGGATAATGTTAAAATCAATGTGTACTACTTGTGGTGAGAAAATATGTCAATCATAAATGTAGGTTATCAGGATGTACAGAAGCGAATTTGGCCGATTTTATATCGATCAGCAATTTTCTTCAAAAGCCAAACCGGTGAATATTTTGATTTTCTGTCAATTTTCAACATTTCAATACATCATTCTGAAGTTTTCTTCACCTGCTTTCTAATGGTACAAACCAAGAGATAAAACTCTTTGGAAAGAGTTTATTTATTACTTTGAACACTAACACTTTACGTGTAGTAGTCAATTAAAAAAAAAAGTAGGAACAATGAATGAATAATTTACAAATAATTTACATGAACAAAATCAATACTACTACTGCATAAACAATACCCGTATATGCATGGGAAAATCTATTAATATACACGCAAATATGGGATTGCATATTTGACCAATGTTGTCTAAAAATGAATAGTAGGTTAGTTGGGTCTTTTATTTTTGGGGGAAGGGAGTTCTGCGTATCACAGACATTGTCAGGTGGAGGATGTTGGGAAAGCAATGCTCGATGCAGGAAGCTGTTTTTGTTACGTCATTCTAGTGCGTCGGAAGGGCTACACAATTCATCAATTTAACAGATAGGCCTACCATTTTATCCTCCAAAAATCTGTAGACACTATATTTAATTCATGCAAGAATGTTCTACGTGAAGCCCTATGTACAAACACTGCAGCAACCACGTTTATAAAGATTTCAGCGATAGATTTTCCATATCATAATAAATTGGTAATTTTGACAAATTGGATGGGCCACTTTTTAATAAGGGTGTGAGTAGAATGACTTTTTAATTCAAGTTGAACAGAGTTTGCAGCAGGAGAGTTGAGTTTGAGCTATATCTTAACTAGCAGAAAACCGCACTGGTTACAGCAATCGAAAAAGCATAAACTACTCCTTGTTTGCGGCTCAATTCTACTAAATGTTAGGCACACAATTTAGGTACAATAGTGGCAGTTGATCATTTGCAAGTTGAAATCTAGTTGCTCTCACCGACAGCGATGTCTAGACAGACTGCTTCACCCCTATTGGTATTGTCAGTAGACAATACTCTGTGGATGAGAGCAAAGGCACCTAGCTGGCGGTCATTTAACAAGCAGAAAACCAGACTGGTTTCAAAAAGGTAAAAAGCAGAACTACTGCTAGTTTGGGGCTACATTCTACTGAGTGTTAGGCACTCAAATTTAGGGCCATTAGCGGCAGTTCATTAATTGAAATCGAGCAGCTCTCAGCAGGTTCAGTATTAGTGAATGAATACACATTTATTTGCAAGTTCTTCATATTTTATTAAGAAGATAATTACTGCTTAATTAATTGTGTGGATCCATGTTTACAAAAGGTTTAGTTTTAACCACATAAATGGAAAATGGTTTGAGATGCTGGCTTTTATCCTACTGGAAAGCTTTCAAAGAGGCAATCAATTTAGAAGGTTAGGTCAAATATTGGCAGTCACCTCATTTTTATAGCAATTGAATATTCGAGTATGGCTGCTATACGAGCGCAGTTGGAGTACAAATTGCATACTCAGCCCAGCTTTTATATTTCAAATATCGCACATTACTTACCATGTTGATTCCTTTCCTAACCCTTCACACAAACCAAGGAAATTTTAATTGCAAACCAGGTCAAACTGCCCTTTGGTAGACAGACCAACTAAAAGTGGATTCATACATACCCAAAATATCCTAATTGGTTGCTCACTGCCATATCCTAATTGGTTATTTAATGCCATTCCTCATCAAGCGAGGTGTTCCTCCATGTTGTACTGTAACTCTATGGCAATGGCTTGGGTCATAGCTGTGTTGATCCACCAAATCCAGGTCTTGATCCATTGTTGAACCAGTGTTGATCCACCAAATCCAGGTCTTTCACAGTCATTGCTGTTTGACAAGGGGGTGGGCTGTCCCCACTCTTTTTTAACATGTACACTGAAGTAAAACTTTGTGGAGTCTCCTTCCAACAGATGTAGGAGGTTCTGCATGGTATCGGAGGATCAATCATCTCCGCTGCACTGATTACCTAACTCTGATCAGCCTGCTAAAGGTCTGCAATGACTACTAGATTGTTGTTTGCCTGGACTTCAAGTTTAATGCCATCAATCCGGCTGAGGAAGGTCCTCTTAAAGGACTGATCCCTCTGTCCGTTTCTCTTAGTGGTTCTATCCTTCAATGAAACCCAAGTAAAATACCTGGTAATTGTAACGGACATTGGCTCACCCTCGTACCTACCTGTGTGCTGTTGTGTTGTTGTGTTGTGGTTGACTCTTGTTGGAGCCAAAATCACTTGTGCAACGGCAAGGACTTTCAGGTTTTGTGCCAAAACCACGAGCGGACGTGCAGGAGAACGTGGCCAAGTATTGTTGGCCACGATTGGTGAACACTTTGTAACCATGAACTGGATTGGTTAACGAACTCACAAGCTGATCGGTGGAGCTCTGGATCCGACCGGAGCATATATAAGTCAAGGGCGTCAGAGCCCGGTGTTCTATTCCCGTTGATTCTTGTGTTGAGAAAGAACGTAATAATGTAATCCAAATCTTGTCATGATTATTCTGCATTAAATAAGGTTTAACTACTTCAAGTTTGGCTTCTACATTGAACACACGTTACATAATCTCTTAGTCCCAACACTTAAAAATGGTAATAATGTCACCAATCATAGAAGAAATGCACGCATTAGGACTAAAATAATTTGTAAATGGTTCCAGATGCTAAAGCATGTAACCTATATGTCCTCATGGATGAACCTATATGGACAATTAATTCAGCACAATGGAAAAGCACATTGAAGATCTGCTACAACAATGGACTCAGGTTGGTGTTAAGACTTCAGCCCAAAAGAAGTGCAAGTCTCATGTTTGCCCAAGTTTTGGCGAGCTGTGATGTCAAAGAATGTCTATTTGCTCAGCAGGTTGTTTAAGTTAAATAATTATCGTGTGAGAAGCATGGTGGACAGTGGCTCTCAAGTACCTGGAGACCTGTCTTGCTGTGGCAACTTCTTAGTTCATGAGACTGATCTTGCACACATTTGATGGATGCTGGTGTGGTGTGTCTTAATATATTTAGTTTAGTTAATGCTCGTTACCATTTACCGTCTTTATTTATGATTATTACTTTACTATATACGAGTGTCAGTGTTCTGTACCACGTATCAAATACGAGACCCAATAGGGTTTGAAAATTAGGGTTTCTTCTATTCTTACCTTTCTGATTTTGAAGTAATTCTCGTAACAAAGTAACAATCACCAAGTTCATAGTCTCACTAAATCCTTTGTATGGGAAAATCTTGACTTCTCCGCTCTGCAAAACAAATGCCAGGTAACATTTAGAAATAATGAAATCGTAAGACATAACTGGAGCAGTACTCACGCGTGCATACTGCACGAATCAGCCCCTTTATAAAACTTTTTTGAGACTGGTTACTTAAAACTAAGGCTGTACCGAGCACATTTTTTCCTGCCAAGCCGTTCCCGAGCCGAGCGCTCAAAAATACCTGTTACACCAAGCATAACCGAGTCGATTAGTTCTGCCAAGCAGAACCGAGCAGCTTTAGTAACTACAGGCTACAGGGGTGCTGCCGGGAGTACCAGCTTTTTTCACATAGCGACTTTTCATTTGTTTTCACTTTTTTCAATACCTACTTTTCATTTTCGTATCACTATTTCTTCGTTCTCATACATCAAACAAGTTTCAAAATTTTTTAATAACAATTGTAATTTCTCTGTAATTTCACTCAAGAGAGCGAACGCGAATTCAAAGCGACACCGGCAATAAACCAACCAATTTTTTTTTTCGTGTTCTAACAACAGACGCGCCTACGTAATTCCGGGCCCAAAATGAAGACGGGTAATTTGATTGTTTTTTACTTCTTTTAGTGCATTTTGCCTTTTTTTCACAATAACACTCGTGATTTTTTTTTTACATTTTTCCCTCATTTTTTTTACCATGGGCAAATTTTCTACATTTTTCACACCAGTAGCATCTCTGTAATAGCACTCGCTAAATGCCAAGCTCGACTTGGTTAAATAGACGTAATTGCTCGGTATATCGAGCATTGCCGATCATGCTCTGCTCCCCGAGAATTGGCTCGGCAGCTCGGTATCGGTACAGCCTTACTTAAAACAGATATTTTGCGGGACCAAGAACTACTGTTGTGCGAGGGTTTATTACCATATATCAAAACTTTAAACTCTACTGGAGCTTAAAACTGTTTTTCCTTACAACTTCGAGTAATTTTAAAAATAGCATAGTACTTACCACATATATATCCAGTGCTTGATCATCTAAGTACTGCAAGAGCTTCTTTGTAAGAAGTTTCTTAGCCTGATGGAAAAGAATGCAAATGAAAATATGGTAAGTAACTTGAAGCAAGAATTTATAGGGATTGGGAGGAGAACTCTAAAAAGTCCCTATTGAAACACGTTAGATCGGTCCCCATTACTTCAGTCCGAGTTTCCATCTGATAATTTTTGCTCATTTTTAAGCCCAAATCTAAAGTAAACTAAATTACAACTAAACCAGGCTAAATAATAATTAAAATCAAGCTAGTTTCGTTTAGTTTAGTTTAATTTTAGGCTAAAAACCGAGTAGAAATACCAAAATAAAACACATGGCGCCCTCTATAAACTAAAACTGAACTAATACGACTGTATCCAAGAGGTTTCACTATGGGGTCTCAGTCACAAATTCTCCTCCCCAACCCTATAAATTCTTGCTTGAAGTAATGTAACTTGCTGTTCAATAACACAAAAACGGTCAACAAGGTTTCCAAGGATCGATATAGCTTGCATAAACAAATTTAATGAATAATCAAGGCTTCAACACATTTACAATCAACTTAAAATGGATTTAAAACTTTAAAAATGCTCACTTTCAAAACTGGAGACACTCACCTATCTGCCAATTTTCGATAACTATTTGTTTTCTTCATCAGGCACAAACAAAAATGATGTAGCCTGAGTTCAGAAAAACCATCTTTATTGTGTCTGATGGAGATAACAGCTCAGTTATCAAAAATTAGCAGATACGTGAGACAGTGTTTCCAGTTTTGAAAGTTCATTTTTAAAATTTTAAATCCATTTTACGATGAGTGAATTTCATAGTATTGACAGCAACCGTTTTTTTCAGTACAATCAACTTGCTAGTCTGAAAGGATTCTTTGAAGTTTCCACAATTTTTTATACTGTGAAGGAACAGTGTGAATCCTGGCAGATGTAGAATGCGTTGCAATTAACGGAAATCATTTAGTTGATCATAAATAACAAACATCACAAAGTCAGGTTCGTACCATTACCAGCACGAAGACAATTCACACGATAAAGAAATTATATCCAAATTGCTTCTTTGTCAGCCACAATGGATTGACTGTTCTTGAAAAAAACAATTTGAATGGTGTATTCAAATATTAAACTCATTTAAAAATCGGGCAGAGCTACTTATTTAAACACGAGTACAAGACTATGATAAATTAACCAAAAAATAAATGAAAAAATAAAATCAAAGTAGGCCTATAGTTTTATATGCGGTACTAAAAATGGGAAAAAACTTCATACTTTAAAGAAGCCACAACATGATAACAAAACCAGCAAAGCTCATTAGTACCAAACCTTTGAACACTTGCCATGCATGCTAACACATTTAAACCTCTAGTTGCTAAATAGGACACAAGTACACAAAAAATGCTCAGTTATCGGGTGATAATAGGTATTATTATGTTCAGCAAGCAAAGTGTTACTACAGTTGCCAAATAGGCATGGAAATAATAAGTACTAAGGCTGCAGCGATACCAACTTTACCGATCCGATACCGAACCAGTTTTCAACATTTTGCCGATACTGGTACCGATATCCAAAATATATCCCCATTTTTTCATGAAAGGTGTAGTGTTCTGCAAAAGTCCAATAATTATTAAAATAAAAAAAATGTAAATAAGGCCACTTAAAAAAAGAAAGTTGGTTCTCGGGCATTTTTCTCATGAAATCCGTGCGGGCGGGCGGAATTTTATTTTTATTTTTTTTATTTTTCGGTCCTAAATTTCTGTACATTTTGGGGAATAATTTTTTATTTTGGGTAAAATAAAGAACACTGCCTCGTAATTCTGCTTATCACGTGTCCATAAAATTATTTAACGACAAAAATGGTATTTTTATATTGTCATTTCTCGCTAAGGACCATTTTTTATCTGTAACTACTATTTTTGCCGCGTCGTTTCTTTTTATGTCCCCTCAAAATATCGGTGCGGGAGGGCCTGAGAACCAACTTTTCTTTTTTTAATGGCCTAATAACCCTCTGATAAAACGTAGCTATGAAGATACTCAGCAATTTCCTAAGCAAAACACCACGAACCGCATGTTGTCTCGAACAGTTCCAGTTATCGATATTTCTGTGAAAGTTGCCAATAGCGATCAGATACCGATACCGCCAATATCGGCAGCAGGCCGATCCAGTATCGGTATCGGTGCAGCCTTAATAATTTAATCACATTACTTACAATGGCCAGCACTGCTTGTAAGTGCACGATGGAGAAGTTGAGAGGATTCTCTTCATTGGTCTCGGCCGAGTCGAGGGACGAAATCTTGCCAAAACTAGAGCCGTATTTTGAGAAGTAGTATGTGGTTGGATCAAACTGGCAAGTAGCGTTGCTTGAATCGGGACGTGAGACAGGGATCATGGGATTCATAGGACTAAACAGAGACAGAAAGCAACAAACAAAAAACGGGACAGTGTAACAACAAACAAGCTGCTACAACAATGTTAGTTGCAATTTAAAACTTTCTGCTTTAAGACATGAGTTTTGAACATCTGCACCCCTACAAAGAGGGTTTGTATAAGTTCATCTGAATAAAATTCTTGGCCTTGGTAATTCTACCAACCTTTGGTAATACCACTTTCCATGCCCTTTTTTTAGGCTCAGCAATTCTAACTTTGCAGTGTTGTAATATCCTTAACGTTAAATTAGGCCACACAAGTACAAATAGTCAAATCCAGGTTTCTCAGTCACCACCACATCCCAGTAAATGCCCAGCATTTTACATTTTTTTTCTAGCATTCAATAAAAGGAAATTCATTCCCAACGCGCATTGTCATGTCCGTAGTCTGAAACTGATGATTTTGAACTGATGGTCTTGATCACGGACACTTGTTCAGCTCAATGGCAAAGGCCCAACGAATTAATTCATAGATCATGAAAATTCAATTAAAACCATTCGCATTGATCCGGCAAGCTACTAGGGTTCCTACAAAACATTTGAAATGGATGAATTTCGCCATGATTTTTGCTGTAGTGGGATCATCGGCGTTCAACCATGGGCGTTGCTGGAGTGAACCATCAGCAATGGAACCATCGGTGTTGCATTGCTGATTGCAAGATGGTGGCGTCAGCTCTGCTTTCGATTTTGTTTGCTTTTCCTACCTCACTTGGAATTGTGGATTCCAACCTGCTCTAGCCCCACTACTTGTTAGGATGGGTTCGCTGCTGCCTGGATAGCGTTCCTACTAAGTTGAAATGAAGAGACCTCTTGGGCTTTTTGACTCTGAGACCACTTTATTTTGGACCTGAAAAACATGGCAGTTTGGCTGACTGGTACCCTGCTGTCTCTCTTTTCTCATGTCTGACACATCAGCGTGCAGAACTCTTTGCGAACCAAGAAAGCTGAACTTGTTTCAAGATCTGACAACCTTATTGTTTGCCACCCTGACGCAATAAGTTACATTCGAGTATGAGACACGTGCATTTACATTTACAAGAATTAAGGCCTTTCTCGGCCATTTACAGCAACAAACGTTTTCATCATTATATTTCCCGATTTGATTCCTTCAACATTATAATACAAGTAAATTCCAGACTTTTACAGACTGATATGGACGATCTGTGAAAATTCCATTCTCTTGATGCCTGGAGAAGTGCCTAACTAAATTCCAGACACTTCCAGCAAGCGTTCAAACCCTGAATGAATGTGTAGAGATTTCACCCTTGATTCCAAAACCTGCTTCAGGATAAAATATGAGTCTAGGATTCGTACACAATAGAACTTAGCATTTTCAGGCTGTTTCAAGGCTTTTAAAGACAAACTTAAAAGCCAATATTACAGATCTTTGCACACTTGGGTTTTTTTTTAATCATCTAATAATTTCCGGTGACAGAAAAACCCTTAGTGCCAGCGATGTCACAGGTTTAATAATAACAACCAAGGCCGTTCCAATACAAATACCACATTGCAAATATGCATATATTCAGCGTATTGGTATTGATGTGCAGTGATCCCTATGTACGGCATTTATTGAAATACTCGAAACTACGTGCACAGGACAAAAGCATACGACATAATATTTTCCGTCCGCAGAGCTTACAGTGGGGGAAACTCTGCGGACGGTAAATATTATGTTGAATGCTTTTGTCCAGGCAATGTAGTTTAGAGTGTACCGACATCCTTCCTAGGTGTACAAATCACGATGGTGTTACAATCACAAAATTGACCTGAAGAGGAAACACGTTTTGAAAATCCGTCTAATTAACGGAGTAACGGTATAAAACATTAATAAGTATAACAAAAGCAGGTTACTAACAAATAGGAATCTTTACACAATCACTGAAAGGTATACGAGATCAAGACATAACCAACCAACGATAAACAGAGAAAATACTTACGGAAGTTCGATCCCAACATTTCTAATTGATATAGTTGCAAGGTCAAGTGCGGAAGGAAATATACTGGAGAGAGAGCGAGGGATAATAGAACGAAATGTAGAGAAGCTTCTCTTTTTTGCCAGTTTTGGTTCGACTTGCACAGGAGTTGGATTCTTTGGCGGCGGGAAAATTCTACACAACAACGGTGGGGACTCAACTGTAGCACGTCCCAAAGCCCGAACCAACCCAAAGATAATTGGAACAGTGCACTTGCAGAGAGAAACTGAAAACAAATTGGAAAGGTTATTAAATAATGTACGATATGTGCTTTATTAAAAAGTACAGAACAAGCAAACCGATCTTGTCTGTTTTTGTGGTGATTGATAAATTTTCTTCAAAAGCGAATTCCCGATTAATTTTGATTTTCCTCCAAATGGATATCACGTTTTAATACAATATTAGAGTCATGAATAGTAAAAAAAAACAATTTGGCTTACACAAAGGGATGGAAATTAAAATTGTTAGCTAATATGCTAGTTGTGTCTTCTCCTACTTAATGATTTTCAGTTTCCGTTAAATAACTCCACAATAGTATGAGCTTGAGGCTTGGAATATGCACCATCAAAAAGCTCATTTCGAGCTGGTTAAAATGACACATTGGAATGTCGCTAAATCAAAATTTGGCGAAAATATGAATTTTAGTCGTAGGACGTAAAAAAAAATTTGATCTATATGACAATTTAAGGAGCCAGCATGGGCCTGTAAACCAAATGTTTAATATTTTCATGGGTTAAAGTTTTGTGTGCCAGCACATTGGAGAACTAGGTGAGCGTGCCTGCCCTTCCCCCTACTTTTTTGGATGCACTCATGTAGACAAAATTAAGAAGAAAAACCATTTAAATAAAGGTAAAAACCATTAAAACAAAGGCTTTTCAAGAATAGCAATAGTGATTCCACGCGTGATAAGGCACTAAGCAGAATATTTTCAACGTCAAAACAGTCAACTAAAATTGCCCACCTATGACAAAGTTGACAGCATTACACCGCCAGAGTTGATACCCAAGATTGACGAACTTTGAGAGCTGTGCCAGCTTCAATACGCAGCAAGTGACTGGCAAACATCTGTGGCGGACAACAGCGACAGGGAAGTTCGAATTTCATTACCTCCACAACATGTAAACTTCTCACCTTGTAATAGTTATTGCTGCCGAAGAAGAAGAATGGCGATTCCTTCGAAATTCATGCGAGGTAACTTTAGTATCTTTAGTAACTTGTCTGTTTTGGCGGTGAAGCTAGTGTTCTGCTTAGTCTCTTAATGCGTCCTTTTACCGCCGGTTGCCGGTGTTTCATGTGATTCTGAGCTCAATATGGAGTCACTACTAAACCTATTTTTTAGTTCTGTGAATGCATGGTTACAAAAATAGTGCCTACTTTTACTTGCATCGTCACTGAAAAAACCGTTAACGGAGGCATTGAAAAAACCGTTAATGGAAGAACTATGAAACTCATAACATCGATTTCACATTGTTCACTACAGTACTCATTTTCGCACACGTTCAAAACGATATCACCAATATTTTGCTAATTTTCGATAGAACTTCTGGCTTTTTCAGGTGTTTGCAAGTATTCAGCTCTTCTTCTATGCACATCACTGGTGTTTTGAACTTTGGATGGCATCGCACCTCTGGTATTTTTTGCTCAACTGTTTTTTCTGATTGTCCCGTTTGGTCGTTCTCAACCACTACCTTCATAGCAGCGTATCAAGGTCTCTGCCGTCCAGGTTCAGGTTCATCCAGAGGCCGTCAAACCCCAACATCATGAACCTGGTCTGCAAAGACCTTGATGCACTGCTACGGAGGAAATGGTAGAGAACAACCAAGCAGGATGACCAGAGATGAGCATGGGAGCAAGAATACCCGAGGCGGCGATTCCGGCCAAGTTTAAAACACCAGTAAACTGTTTGTTTCCACAGGTTATTTTCTCTGACTGATGCTTTGGACACACACACTGGGGGGAGGGGGGGGGGGATCTACAGGGAAGTATGTGGAAGTTTCTT
>JAHWFP010117326.1:0-21353 GCA_023313725.1 Lithobius niger | reverse complement strand
TGCAGTCTTTCCTTATTTTCGTACTGGTTTGCCTGGAAGATAAAACTGCGATTCAGACAGCAATGTAGCCGGATGCCTTCGTGCTACTGAAGTATGTTGGCTTTGGTGCATTCACTTTTTGAGCACTACCTGTGAATAGCCAGTAGCTTACCGGTACAGTACCTGTAAATAGTCAATTACTTACAGGTATAGTACCTGTAAATAGCCAGTTGTTTGCAGGTACTGTACCTGTAAATAGCCACTTCCTTTATTTATAGCTTTTTAAAATTGCTTTCGCTTCGTTTCGTATTGCGCACAGTACAACAAAGACCAAAAGCAAAAGAAAAAAAGGAACGAAACCAACATAAAAAAAGCTGTGTTTTTTTTTCCTCGACTCTTGCAACATGGAAGTCATCTTTGGGTTATCATATTATTTCTTGCTAGTTTTTGATGCCTAAATTAAACCGTCTTACTTTTCGAATTTAACCCCTTGGCGTCCAAACCACGATTTATCGTTACTTTAAAACCATTTCTAAAACTCCCGAAGCACCCACGATTCAAAGTCCCGTTTGCAAAGAAAAATCGCCATTGCGTACAACAGAGGTGTAATTCCGACTGAATTAGGTACTGTGGCACGCCTATTTTGGATTTATTTAATTTAATATCTTTTAATTACCTCAACTGATGTTTTTGTTGGCCGTGTCGTCAAAATTGACGCGAAATTGCTTTTGTTTGCTAAAACTAGGCCTTGGTTCAAGCTGTCGTAACGCAACAAACGGCCGCCATCTTGATCGCGTTGGAAAGCTGGGATTCCCCGATTGGCACATGTATAGCACGTGATCACTCCTCGCGGCGGGGGCCAGTCACAAGTGACGTTACGCGAAGCGAGTCAAGGTCACAGCTGACTGGGAGTGGGAACGCGATGGTAGTCATAAATGGATTGCTTTCAACGATAGCGAATATAAATTAGGAAATAAAACAACTTTAAACTACTTCTACGGTATTAAAACTTTAAAAAAAGGGTTTCGGAAGCCGTAAACAACGCTGTACTGGAAGAATAACCAGAGGACGATCGTTTCAAGGTCTCCCATGTACTGCAACGGAAGGTGAATATTTCCGTAAGCGCATTTACGTAGTTGAACTTCAACTTTTTTTTAGTTATGAAAACCTAATACGATTATCCCAAGTATATTTTTGTGCAATAATTTACATTGTAAGTATTACATCTTCAATTTTTTATACCCGTAGATCGCTTAGTTATTTTACTACGATTTATTTTACACAGGCAAGCAACATGTTTACGGCGACATGTTTTGGTTGTGTTGCAACCAGTATCCGGCTCAATATAATTGTCGGCTCCGGATATATCCGGACTCGATCGATCCCTACCACTAATGAACATCCAGGGACCCACATCTAAATGTGTTGCGTCTGGTGGGTAAAGAAATGGATGACATGTTGAAGGGAGTGATAATGGAAGGAATTTATTTTGGAGAGGAGTAGTTATTTTTTAAATATTAATATTATACCCATCGTTATTTATATTTATATATTTTTTCAATAATTAAATTTGACAATGTTAGGTTCGTACAATAAACTACAGTCAAACCGTACTAACCTTTAGCAGTACTTCCTTTGGGTGTTGGCTTGTCTTTGTAATTACGAACAAGATTTGTTAACACACCGATAAAGTCTACTTGAGTGCTGATGATCTGCAATTAATTTTAAAAATAACAATGGCATAAAATATTAGTACGTAAATAAAAAAAAGTGGAAAGTAACAAAATTATAGGGTAAACTGTAAATGAAGACACACAAATTTTAGGTGGAGCAAACACTTTCTTCTAGATCAAAACATTTACGGTGATGATGAAGGATTGACGGATGAAGTTAGAGCTGCCATTTAACTGCTGTTGCATTTCGGTAACTTCTCTGTTAATCATGTGAATGCTCCCTGGTGGAGGTGACAGATCATCTTATCCAAATGGAACAAACAACGAGCAGTAAAATGACGAATGAAACTTATCGTCCCATCATTTTTTTTCCTCCAGACGGTGAAAGTTTCACTGACTCCATTAAGTAACTGCATTTTAACAGAGACCATGGGCTTTTTCCCGCAGACTAGAGATGATAAGTTACATTTATCAGGCCTATAAACTAGTCTTTTAATTTGTTCCTTACAACTTGAGAATGCTTTAAGCTAGGCTTATAATAACCTTGGTGCTGCCACATGTGTTAGGCAGGACCTCGATTGTTCAGTTGGTGTGGCTACAAAATTAAGTAGCGTGAGTATGGCTACAAAAAGGATACTTTTTACTGAAATTATACCTAACAAATTTCACATTACATTTTACTCTTGTGTTCACTCACTTATTTCTTTCCTTTGGCCTTGTTTCACATGCTTTAAGTTTTGTAAATTGTTTACTGAGTAACTGCTATTGAACTCTTAACCGATTATTGTAAATACTTTAGAACTTTATGAAGCTTCTGGGCCCAAACTCTTTGATAAATTGAATGGAACTGGATTGTGCTTAATGAAACATACTCGTTGTGGAATTTAAAAGAACGCAATAATGTTACTATTTTAACAACACATAGTGTGCGGGACTATTGCATTTATGTTATGATGGTATACCGACCATCACTAGAACGTAATAGTAGTCATTGTGGTTGAGTGGTGGCAGACCTGAGACTAGCTTCCGAAGAAGTGTTGACTGGAATTTTGTCCCTAACAAAGTCCCTGTCTAACCATACCAGCCAGGGTAGTGTCAGAGACTATCGTACCAGCCTTCTTTACAGGCTATGGGATCTTTACTGGCCTATTCACAACATTATTGCACCATGTGATGATTGGAGGTTCCCTAGTTCGAATTCTGGGGTTTTTCCCTCCCTATACTAGCGTTCTTTCTCCTTATGAAACTCTAGTAAGGTAAAAAATTAGGCTGATTCATCTACACGAGCCGTTGCTTGAGATGACATAGCACCTAGATATATATTGCAGAAAAATTGGGAAAGCGGGAGAAAAAGTCTAATAATAAATACATGAACAAGAAAAGGGGAAATATGATTGGTAACGATTAAGACCCCCACCACAGGAAGGCAAAATGATCTGCGGCAAAGAAAATATTTCTGTGATGTACTGTCACATTACTTCTGCTACAGAATACGATAAAAAATAAACATACTGCTTACCTCCTCCCGGCTTGGCTCTGACAACGCAGCCACATCACTCAACAAAGTATTTAGACAAAAGGTAAATCTTTCTGCAACTGGAATTCCTGTAAAAACATTATCTTTATTTTTAATAACTGTAAATTTTGAGAATTATCCTAAGAATCTGTCGGTACTTCTGAAAATGGGTCTTGTTGTTACAATAATGTTTGAACCTTTGAAAATGAAATGGTATTAGAGAGGTTTCATACTTTTAGGGAGGCATTCAAGAGTATCATTGGTTTTCCGGCAGTGCTCCCTTCTAGAGGGGCCTTCCTGACTCGCAATACAGTCCATTCAATATGTAGTTACTGCTGCGATCTCATCATCTATGCAATACACGAACATCATGGTGTACAGTACGAATGATATCCAAACTAAACCAGCATTAAAAATTTCATTATGGAAGAGGACTTGGTGTCATGAAATTAACCCAGAGTAATGTTGTGTATGGCATCAAAAGTTGTGTTATATTGTTGAAGTTTGTCTATACTGTACATTCATATGTAATTACAACAAACTAGATTTCCCTATTCACTCAAGTTTTTATTATAAGATACAGGAGTAGCCAAACCCCTTTGGTCTATGAGCAGTAGTGTTCTCTTTCCAGAGGACAAATTCAGATTCCAGTACTGATTGATCAGCCAATTAGCAGCGCAAGTTTCTGACCACCCCCTCCCTCCCATACATTCATTGGACCTTCCACCACACCACAAGAAACAGTCATGTGACAAACGATGTAAGACGATACATTCAAGGTACATCGTTACAGTAGCCTATTCGCTATTTCAGTCTACTCTGTAGTGACGTGAACACCGAACTACATCACTCTATTCTGTGTTCCTACAACACTAAAAACCTGCTAAGTGGTTTGTAAAAAAAAAAAAGCTGAAGGACATACACCAGTTCAACACTTAATTGGCTGTATCACGGAATCGTACTAGTTAGAAACAGTTATCGGCATACAACGTCGAGTACAGTGGCAAATTTCTGACTTTTTTCGAAAATAATTTAACACTTACAATACCACAACATTAGCACTTCTCAAATTTTCGGATATAATTCTAGTCTCCTTCTTCCGAAGGACTTTATGATTGCTGTTATTTCCCTCACATGTTGCTGATTAGCGTTTATATCGATTCAGCAGAATCGCTAATCGGCAACTGTGAGAGAGAAAACGGCGGCCATAAAAAGTGCTTCGAAAGGAGACAGGAATTAGCCCCGAAAATTCAAGTAGTTCTTCATGTGGACTAAGTGTTAAATAGTTTTCCAAAAACAAACAGTTTTCAGCATTGTGCTTAAAATTACAATGGCAATGAATGGTTGAACAGACGAAATTTCAGTTTTTCAAATAGCAATGAATATTTATGCAGTTTAACTGTGCTATAAAAATTTATAAAATGCAGTAAATGCCTATATTTGAACCAGAACCATACACAGTTTTAGCTAAATGGCGAAGAATACAAATTATGAATTAGAGAGGGTGTTTTAAGGCATACTAGCCAGGTGGAGATTACTGCATGCTTGATATTACGGAGAGAGGGGTTGTCAACGCTATAGGTGTTCACAAACTATGTCTGAATTGCAATACGGCGACTAATTCTGGGAAGAAAACCACAGTAAAACCTCTTTAATACGAACTTTAAGGGGACTGATAAAAATGTTCTTATTAACCGTAGTTCTTATTAAACGGACGAGAGAAATTGGACTGCAACTTAATAAAAATGTAGCCTACCGGTATACGGTATTTTCTGTTCATTCGTCCTTGACCTTCGTGTTTGTGCAAACAGACAAAACTCTTATCACGCCAAGATGGAGTCGACTAGCGATTGATGTTTTGCGTGAAATGAAATGAAATTCAAGGGGGAGGAAAAAGAAACCGATACGAACAGCAAATTCGTAAAAATAAGCTACATTGTAAATATTTGTTCGTCTTATCCGTACTTTCGTATTAACAGAGTTCGTTATAGCCGTATATATTTAGTGCTGATTGAGTAGCTGGCCAACCAAAATCTTGAATAAAGTTCTTATTAAGCGGGAATTCTTATTATCCGAGTTCTTATTAAAGAGGTTATACTGCATTAGAGAACACAAAACGCATATTTTCACTACGCAAAAGACAAAATTAATAAAATAATAATAATTTAAAACTTAGTACTTACGATCAGTGGGATGGATTCGTACTTCATCCACCCAAATGGCTTTGTTTAATCCTTTCAAAACTTTCAACAAATATGGGAGTATGATATTTTTGTGCTGTGGAAAGAAAAAAGAAATCCCCATTAGCCACGTGAATTTAAAATGCTAAGTATGCAGTATGCAAATAAAACCTTAGCAATTACAAATATAAGCAATGTAGAAGCCAAGACGCACAGACATATTATGCAAAGACGAGTGATATTTTGATATTTTCCAACAGCAATATCTTCATCAGACAATGTACAAAACAAATTTACATGTCATGCCTTTAAGAAATGTTGGGGTGGTCCTGTAAGTCCAATTACAAATATAAATATTTTAGGTTGGAAAAAAAGCCAACTACTGTATTCAATTATTGGAGATGTCTTTCTACCTTAAAAATTTAATCAGACGACCACAGACAATTGCATACAGCACCTTAACAAAACAGTAATGACACCAGCAAAAGCAACACTAAAGTAACTGAAATTTTCCAGAGCGTCTTATTATGGACTTTTATTGGAATGTTGGGTAGTACAACAGGCAACACTCAGTCATTAGGTGATTCCCTGTTTAAACTGGAAACTTTTAAAACATGCAGCTTTGAATTCACTTTCCATGCATTTCTTTTCCTGGATGAGTTTTAACACTGAAAGCAAGCGGATCTACAGGGATTGGCAGTTTATATTCCACCACGTAACATATGCTATTATTCTTAACTACAACGTTAGGAATAATAGCGTATGTTATGTGGTGGAATACATAATGCCAACCCCTGCAAGTTTTTTTGTTACGCAGTGCTGAGGAAAAGAAACACACGGTTACCTGTAATCCAGATTCGAGAAAGTAGATCCCAAGAGAAATAATGGTGTCTCTCGCTCTTTGATCCAGTACGAAGACTCCTTGTGGCGATTCTTGGGGACATAGTGCTATTAATCTGTTGAGCTACAAACAGAAAACCAGGACAAATGTTAGACCTACACTGTTAAAGACAAATATATACAGCCGTTTTGTTAGCGAGTGCCCATGCAGATGTTGTTAACCGAATAAACAAACCAGAGTTCAGATCACTATAACTTCATGTACAGTAGTGAAATGCAAGGCTGCAACACAGCCACTGCAGGCTTAAACTAGCTCATAGCCACTGGTCAGCTGACGACTAAATGAAGTCAGGGGATAACTTGAAAATATATGACAATAGCCACTTTGACTAATAAGAGTTTTCATTATGTAATTGACATACGCAACAAGATTTCAGCCAATTTTTTCTATCATTTAAGATCAGTCTAACTCTAGAAATTACTTCTATTCAATAAAATTTTGTTTTCCATTTCCAAACTACGAATAAATCACAGAATGAAAACTGCTGATGACAGAAACAAAACTAAGCGTACACAAATTACACATGCCGCCACATCAAGATACCATACCTAACCCCTACAAGAATTTGTTACTTTCTACTTTATACGATTTATGGTAGCCTATGGATTCAAAATACATTCAAAAAGAAATGTACTAGAACTTTTTTTTTCTATGGGGGAGGGAAAACAGGGTAGCACTTAGTAACAGTTAAAATTTTACAGCAGTGACTAAATATTTACAAACTACGGCCATCACACCAAAAAGTTAATTTTTGCTTATAACGGCCGCCCACAAATCGTAACATTTTTGGAACTTATCAGAGGCCCAGGACAGAACAAAACGACAGCCCTGTAGCAGAATCAGAGCGCCGGACGACGCTACGTCGCAGTACGATTTATCCTGCGTTTTTTTTCTTATTTGGTCTTCTTTTTGTTATAATTTCGCCAAAAATTGACCGATTTTGATGTTCAAATACACCATTTTAACCATTTTTTTCGAGAGCTTTTCAAAGCTTTGCTACTGCCAATACGATAGGTTTGGTCGTTCTCAAGTTGTTTAGGAAAAACAACCGACAAAGGTCTTGAAAAAAAGTTCTTGGAAGAAATTTGTTCGTGAACCCAAGTTGGCCGAACTGACAATTTTACTCGACGCAAAATTCTACCTCATACCCTCTCTCTTCCCGCAGACTGTTCTTCGTTTATAAAAAGATTGTCGCAGACCGGCTGAGAACATTCTGCTTCTGGGACACGACAGCAGGCAGACAGATTGATTTGTCCTTTCTCTCCCCTCCCCGAGGAGGATCCACGAAAATCAGGAATAACTTAATCAGGAGAGCTGAAATGCAAATTCACCTTGTATACTTGGTTCACTTTCAACATTCTGTTTTACCTCCTTTGCTTTGTATACTTCACGTTTCTATGATTATATCATTTTGGCAGTTTAATCGAGTCTATTGCTGGGTTTATACCCCATACAAAACCATTTTCACAACCTTTTCAAGCGTAACTTAAAGCTAATTTTAAGTCTTTATTAGCACCCAAAATTATCAAAGTTACCAAACAAATTCCAGAATTCATCCATTTTCAGTCAGATTTCAGACCTCTGTAATTTAATTAAGATGTCTCATTAAAAACAAAAGACTTTTTGGATAACAGAAAAATGTTTTAAGTGTTGAACAACATGTGGTGCTTAGATCCGCTATGTTTTTTAATTTCTATTAGTTTTATCCATTTTTTTATTTCAATTTTTTCTCTAAGACAACCACATAGGGCTACACCATTAAGTTCCTCCCTCCTACCAATAAAAAAGGCAGGAAGAGGAATGCAGCATGTAAGAGCCAGTGGAACAATGCATACTTAGCGACCCCTCCCAGCACAAACTGCATGCACTGCAGTGCCCTTCTCTCTATCTGTCATCAGCCCAATCATTCACAGAAAAAAAAGACAAATGATGATGAAAAAATAATGGAAAGACGACACATGAAAAATAAACAAATTCTCAAAAGCATAAAAAAAAACACTAAAGCAGGTGATGTGTGCAAACACCACAAATGAAGACAAAAAGAAACAACAAAAATAGACCAAAAGCTGAATGGGAGACATTGGCTGGGCCTGCTGTTGTACAGTAGTTACTCGCAGCTTGGACAAACCTCTCTTCACAGGAACAAATGACTTAACCATAAGATGGAGCAACCACTAGAAAACTACCGGCGCTGCCAATGATTTATGAGCTAAACTCGCTCTGCTCATCAATTGATTCATTTAAACATTGCGATAGCGATGCTCTCCGTCAATGCAGCAAGGCCTGCTTTGCCCCAAAGTTTTCAGATGTCGATAGCAGCGCTTGTTCAGTTTTTTTTTTATGTACGGACTTCAGTATCCTTCCAAGAGTCATTTGTCCAAGGTCCCTCAGTACCAAATATAATGTAGGAGACTACCATAGGGGAAACAAATGTATGCTAGGCTGGAGATTCTGAACCCAGCTCAGCATTCAGCATTTGACCAATTGTTCGCCTGTCAAAAATAACGTGTTCACAGTAATAAATAACTAGGGTATGCGCGAGGCCCAATTCAGCCCCTTACAGCCTGCAGGCCCATTATAGAAACGCAATCCCTTTATCGCAACCCAAACCCCTCGACAACGACTAAAACCGCCAAAAAATAATGTGCACCCGTCGGCTCCTCTCCCCTTCCCCTACGTCTTATGATTTACAAAAATATTTTTATAAACTACGGTATAGCCTATAAAACTACATAGTGACAACCACCGGTCGCGGCGATCAGGGACTGCAGTGAAAGCCAGTGTGCGGCCATCTACATGTAAAACTTCACACATCATCATGTAGCCTCACGCCGATTTTCACTGCAACCAACAGATTGTAAGGCAGTGTTTGCATAGTTATCTCCTTACAGCAGTTCCATTTCTTTTTCATATAAAACTGGTAGGCCATTATGCTGAACTACAACAAGAATTTCGAGAAAAGTATGAAAAGATTTTAAATAAAAATTCTTAACTAGCCGTATGCATTGGGTAACAAATACTCACAGTTAGAACATGCCATCAGGTATAGTAGCCCGACTCCCGTTACAAACCAGTAGAAATTTGAATCGATTAGTCTGGAGTGTTGACAAAACTCCCGCCAGCATACTGTACGCCTACTTTTGAACGTATCTATTATGGGCCAGCGTGCCGCACGGTCTAGGCCGGGGCATCAGAGAGAGACTATAAACCTGCATACTAGGTATGCATCTCTCTTGTTCAATCAAACCTCACTAAATTTCCCATTGTTTTTTTTAGCGAATTCAACTGTAAATAAAGGTTATAGGCACAGCATTTGCTCCTACACTCGCTGAATAGCCATTACTGCATTTTTGTTGTTGTTGCATTTCCTGCAGGGTGTAACAGATGCGTATTCATTGTTGTGGGTACACAAATGGACACAACCAGGGGAAACCATATGTAAGTAGTAAACAGTTGCTGAAGTATAAATATGCGACATGATCACATATATAGTGGAATTTGTTTATAGTGGAATTTGTTTACATACATAACTTGTAGTGTGAAGATCACCATACACATACACAATGACCTATTTATTTAGTACCAACATTTAGTTAACGACTCCAAGGATTATTATTTAGCTTATTATAACTAATAATCCTGATGATCCATTTCATTCATTCATCAGTAAACACCGAAAACGGGGTAGGGGCGTGGCGAATAGTACGGAGTGTTCATAAAAAATGTACGCCATGCACGATCTATACTTGCTGATAAAGAATGGCAATGACGATCTGAGAAGAGTCAAGTGCTTGTCATAGTAAATTACCTTTTCTATAGGCGTGGGATTTATTGCTGCAAGTGAACGGGCTAAGTGTTGTACTGCGGTGAAGAAAAACGATCGGTCGTTCGTCGCCATGTTTGCTCCGGTGTTACGAAAACGCGAATCGAAAGCGAAACTTTAATTTAAAAATTTTCATGCATCCACGTGTTAATTGCTTCTGCAGTGCAACATTAATGCAGATTTAAGATAATGCCTCGGATGAAGGTGAATGTCTGGCATGCGTAATACTGACATTAAATTTATACCATACCCATGTTTCGATAAATCGCTCAATGGGAAACAAACTTACGGAAACCAACGTAAAACACAGGAAAAGACATTCTTTTGTATTAATTTGTATACGTAAACTGTACGCGTTAATTTGACTGGTGTCTAAAGACAGTAATAATCCTGAAAAGAATCGCCATTTTCATTTTTTAAAAAAGAGCAATAAAACGTCTTTAGAAAAAAAAACTTTCACCTTTTTATTCTTTCACCTTTTTGTTTCACCGAATGCACCGGAAATGGATGAAACCATCAAGTTTTGCCGCTAGGGGGCGGATTGATCTTCGAATATGTCTCTGGCAATATTATGTCGTTCTCTCGTTCGTGATATAGTTAAAAATACATCAAAATCAACTTGCTTACCCAGGTTGAGTGCACCGTACACGAGGTAATTAGCGTTTACATACAAAACCACTTTTTTTTGTACCTGTTGTGCTAAAAATCCACGGTGATCTGTGACCAGCTTCGCAATCGCATGCTGAGTGATTGGGTTCGTAAATCCACATGCTTTCGTTGTATAGCAGTTTACTACGTAGTAAAATCATTCAAGGTAAAAATAGGTAAACAAGCATACATTTTTTATTAATTGTGTTTACAGACTCGCCGAAGTTGGCCGATTAGAAAGCCCAAAACAACAAGGAAAATATGACACAGGCCAAGTAAGTAGGCTATAAACCTGCAGCACTAGGTGTATGAATAAACTAAAGTAGAAAAATCGTTAGGCTTGGAAAGTTTATTTACAAAACGCACGCATAATAATGCAAGTAAGGGGTGGATGTGTTTAGAAGATTCTTTGACGGAAGAACCGTCTATTAGGGTAGTGATGTGATCGTGATCAGCCCTTGGACCAGACAGCGGTTCAAACCGCAGACCCAGGCAAACAACCTTAATCGGCACTCTAACCACCCGTTTCTCCTTCCCCATGTCTCTCCACCCCGGAGCCGCCAACAAAACACCGCCTCTTATTCCCCCCCCCCCCCCCCTCTCGCCACTGGTCCTCCAGGCCCGGGGCCACACTCCACCAACACATCTTCCACAGTTTCAGTTTCATCCTCCTCTGCATAAATCCCACAGGTTGTATCTTCATATCCCCTCCAGCCCTCCACAGAAGATGCCTCATCTCCGGAGCCCCAGCACATGCCCTAAGGAGCACGTGCCCAGTCGCCCCGATAACTTCTTTCCCACCCACTTTCCTCTTCTTTTCCCGATACCCCTTGATCTCTCCATGCTCCTACTCCACAAACTCGTCTCCACTTCCTGGTACCCTAATTGCCGCTAACACTCCGAGTGTCCGTGACGAACTTCAATGCCATTTGCCTAGTCCGACCTACCCACCCCATCCCACACTTGGTTATCACAAAATCATTTGCAAAACGCACCGGCATACCCTCCAGGAGGCCCCTCACCCTCTGTTCAAAACCTAGCTTAGCCACTGCCTCCCGAGCATCAAAATTAGACCACTAAATTTCCCCCTCACAGCTTCTTTAGCATTAAACCGGTTCGCTCCTAATGTTCACCTCCTCTTCTCCTGAAACCTCCAACTTTGTTCCCACTTCTCCATCATACACCAGACCTTGCAACAGCAACCCCTTTCCAAAGAATCAGTTCCAACTTGTAGCGATTGTCACGTGTAAATACCGGCAAGTGGTGTTTACAGTGGCGTGTGTACAACAGCACAATTACTCACACTTCACCACTAATAAATGAACAATCATACTCTGTGGACAGAGTTTATGATTGTTCATTTATTAGTGGTGAAGTGTGAGTAATGTGTTAGCAATTGTAACCCCACAGAGCAACTCTCTTCACCATTCCTTTCATCCTCCCAGCATTCCCAATCACCTTCCTCTCCAGCGAAAAATAAATAATTGCTCTGTACCCTCAACCACACCCTAAGGCAGAGATACTCCAACCTCCTACCCTAGTTTCCTCCAGCATCGTCCAATATTCCGTACTTTCTTCCAAAATATCAAGAAGCCATACTTTTGTCAACAAAACTCTACACCCATTTTCACAACCCAGTCCGCACTCGGGCACTCAACAACCGTCTAAGGCCCTCGTTTTCCCCATCCAAAAACCTCACATCATCCGGAAAGGTCACCACCGGATTTGTCCTTTCCAACATACCTTGCAGTAGCTTATGTTTTAAATATAATGTGTAAAGTGGTTTTTCGTATTCACTGTTATAAATTGCTTTAGTTCAGGAAAATACATACAACCACCACGCTAAACACAACACTTTGCCGAAAATTCAAGCGAACTTTGTTGTGTTCAGTGTGGTGGTTGTGTGTATTTTCCGGAACTTATGTCGTTTTTAAACGATGCTGGTATTTTGTGATAAGTTGCTTTTCCGGTGTTGATATGGACCATCGTTAAGTGTCCGAACTAGTAACGTGTTGTTACTGTTTTGCTTGAAAAGTTTGATGCAAGTTCCAGCTTGTCACATTTTTGTACAACTAGCTGGACCCGTGCATGCTGCACGATGATTGAATTTCCCGAACTTAGCTTCTCCCGGTGTTTTGTCGTCTAAGAAAATTGACTGGCACTGTCAATTTCTTCCCCCTGCCCCACCCATGCTTCGTGCCCCTGAACACCTCTCCCTCCCCACACCCAGTGCACCCCCTCCCAGACTCGCCCCGTGTGGCGTTGTCTACCCGGCACCCCAGGTGTTTGGTCTTTGGTTTCAGGTTATTTCATCCTCTCCCCCCCCCCCCCCCCCACATACTCCTTCCCCATCAGCGAATCCACTCTCCCCTCACCTCTGAAATGTGAATTATTACCCTCCTACCGGTTTTTTTCCTTTTCTCCCCCTTCTCATCCCTCCCTGGGTGGGAAAGTCGGGACATTCCCACGGATACTTTCGTGTAGCCCCAGAAAAGTCGCAACGAAGTTTGACTGAAGTCTAATAAAACCCAATCACTGAGAAAGCCAGCATTCAATAAGCAAGTTAAGTCCGCTTGTCAACGAAAGTGAAAACGTCGACAATGCCACATTCCACAACAAAATGAGGCGCATTGTCTTTATAATTGTTTCAATTGTAATTGTTGTTCATTTACCGAGTGTCAACGGTCGCGCACGCAATGATTGTTGTTGCTTACTTTGAAACAATTCAACTTAGCTCTGAAAGCCGGCATCTACGGAAAAAAGCTATTCTTCATGGAGCGCTGCTTGTCTGTGTTACGTATGGGAACTCCCTCTCACCAATCAGCGCCTTGCACCTACGTCACACTGCTCAAATTACGTCAGTAATTTATGCAAAACTATGCAATCCGCCGTACTTACCCTTTCATCCCCGTCCCTTCTCCTTCCCACCTCCAACTATCCACTCTAATTCTTGCCGCTGGCGCGGAAGGTCGTGTGTTGCCTTCGGCAAAGAAGTAGTATTAGCTTATTTTGTTTTTGGTTATTTGTTTACACTGCGAAGGACGAGCGTGGGCGGGAAGGCTCCAGCGAGGCTACGTGCAAACGGACAACAACGAGGAAGAGACAGACCTGCGTGGAGGTTAGCTGCTAAGAAAGATGGCGGAGGCCATGTTCGACCGTTAGTTGGGTGTTGACGGAAACGAAACGGAGCTGAAGTAGTTCGCACGAGGTGAGTACGATGTAATTAACGGCTTACTAGCCTTGTGGAGAAGATTTGACAGGAGAATAGTAAATCACGAGCGAGAAACGTGGTGTAGAAAAACGTTTACCGCACAACGGGTGCGAGGCGGCTGTGGTTTGCTAAACATGCTAACGAAGTGACGAAACGATAGTGGTATGGAAAACGAGTAGAAGTTTCCGCAAGAAAGTGTTGCAAGGCGAGTTTGAATATTGAAAAAGTAAATTTCCGTACATGCGATACGAAGGCCAGAGGAAAACCTAACTATTACGTACGAGGCGAAAGAATTGGTTATGGTAATTCCGTACACGCGTACGAGGTATTCCTGACAGGGTGACTTAAGAGACCTAATATGTCGACATGTAAGACATACAGATATTGGAAAAAAGCGAAAAATTTCTGTGGTGAATGGCATGCGGCAGGTCTGGCCGGATATGAGGACGATTGGGAAGCGATCGGGGCGTCTCCCTAGGTGATACAAATGCTATGTTGTGTCGTTAGGCTTATGGTCGGTGCCGCCAATAGGCGAGACGTGGCCACCCGCCGCGGGGACGGGTCAGTTGGTGGATGGGAGTGTAGCCCCAAAACTGGCAGATATGCTGCGACAGGGAGTTATTGAGACAGTGGCACCTGGGACTGTAGGGTTTGTGTCTCATATTTTCCCGGTTGGAAAGCCATATGGGTCCTGGCGAATTATTTTGAATTTGAAGAAATTAGATGAGTACGTGCATGTGGGTGAATGCTTGCTAGACACGTTGGCAGTTGTTACGAGGAATCTAAAATTGGGCTGGTACATGGCGAAGATTGAGTTGCCCATGCTTACTACGCTGTCCCGGTGGCGGCGTTCAGGCGGTTTTTAATGTTTTCCTGGCTGGGACTGTTGTATCGTTTCAGGGTGCTACCATTCGGTTTGGCGTCTGCCCCGGCGATTTTTATGACTTTTGTGTCTGTGGTGTGCCGATTTCTACGGCGGAAGGGTGTGCTGGTTTTCACATACATTGATGACTTTGGGGTGCTTGGTCGCTCGACGGAGCACGTCGAGTGGTGCGTACGGCTAACTTTGGGTACGTTGACACGGTTGGGATTCTCACCAAACTACAGGAAGAGTGTGTTGGTCCCCACCCAGCAGATAATTTTTCTGGGGATGACAGTGGACTTGCGAAGGACAATTGGTGTTGCCAGTAGTCAAGCAAGTTGGCTTGTTGAAGGTGATTCGCAGGCGTTTACACCAGGAGGAGGTGACGGTGCTAGCGCTAAGACGAATGTTGGATTTAGCAGAAAGTGTCTCCTGCACGTTGCGGGGTGCCAAACTACACGTAAGATTTTTGCAACTTGGGGAGTTAGCTGCATGGTGCCTCACCGGGAGGACCTTTTGTGCGACCCCTACGCGGGGACCAGTGCTTTGGACTTTTGGGGCGTCGAAGCGGCCGGACACCAACCCAGACGAGGGGTGCTGTACCAATAGGAAGCTTTGTTGGTGTAAAACTATATGGGGTCTTCCATTTTGCCCATCAAGTATGAACCATTTTAGATGAAAGTTTGAAATAGATAAAACATGCACCAAGAACTGTTATGCACCGTAGCAAAGACATCCCACGTGCACGAAGAATGAAAAACACGCTACTTTTAATTGTAACGATAAAATTCCTAATTGTTGCTGCTGATGCTGATCCTTGGGCGCTTATGGTATTAATGTAGTAGATGGTCCACCAAACAAAGTAAATTTCTAATGCTTGGGAACGTTCTTGCTCAGTTCCAAGGTGCTTCTTCGGTGGCGTTGGCAAAGGAAATCGGCATACAACAAATTTTGTTTTAAAAATGGGAACGTTGAATTAGTGTTCCTCCTTTGGCAAGGAAATCAAAAATTACCCTGTCTCTCTGCAATGAATGTGCGTTCAGTTTTGTAATAGTAGAATACATTAAGTGTATGTGGCTGAACGAATTAGGTTCACAACAAACATTGACAATCTAAGAAGCAATAATAAACCCTTGGGCTGTGCCCTCAGGTTTTCTTTACCTCATTTGTTTTTAAACCGTCTTTTAAAACAGGTTCATTATTAGTAACGATTATACCTGGGTGATGTCAATTTGGATGCAGCAATTTCTTGTTTTATTCCTCAGTTATTTCTTCACCGAGTATTCGGTTATCGAGGAGTTGTACTTTTCCCTTGGTTTGCCAGAGTGTATGATAGAGATGTGCCGAACAAGAAGGAAACTAAGTGAGTGTTATTTGCTTTTTTGTCATCATTCAGAGTAACCCATTTTTGTTTTCGTAAGCTGCAGTACATCTGTATTACCTAATCGGTGACGAAGTGGCTAAATTTGTTCATTAAAACTGTTATACTTTGAAGAAATTTGCAAATAAATCGAGGGAACAAGTTATTTAAGTAGCCTTGCATGTGACATTTGTATCGTGGGGATAAGCTAAGGATCGACCGAACCCGAACCAAATCTGAAGCCAGATCTTTAGGATTCGGATTCGGTAAACATTTTAAATTTTTAGAGGATTTTTCGATAACTACTCTAATTTTCTGCCGATTTATGCATGCCAATATACCATTCGTCATTCGAAGTATTTTTTCACCAGCTTTTCAATGGAGCTAACATGGCTAACATATCATGGCTAACATGGCTAGCATAACAAATGGCTAAACTGTTCATAAATTATAATGGAAAAAACCAATGAACAAGTTGAGGAAAGGTGTATAAACTTTTCTCAATTAATACTTTACTCAGCTAGAGAGAAAATTTAGTCTTCATAAAATGCAAAGTGCTGAAACGATCAATAAAAGTTTTATTTTGGATTTGGTTAGGATCCGGATCCGATCCAGATTTGGTAAAAGTTGATTCAGTCTGTCCCTAACAACTAACGCCCACTCCCCTAAAATGCCTTAACCGTTCACAGAACACGCATGTTTAAAAACATCTGCAAGGTGTAGCAAGAACCATGTTTCGAGGCATATCGCAAGCTTTGTTGGTAGGCCGCGGGGACAAGCAAAGCGTGCAGCAGCAGCTCAGTGGTCATCGTCCTCGTGTCCAAACTAAGTGAATGCTAGTTCAAATCCAGCAACTGACCTAACATATAGGGCTTTAAATAAATAAATAATAAAAAAAAAGGCATGAAGCATGTGTGTCCTTCAAAGGGTTAAAGGCTGGTTTTTCTGGAGTAAATTTAAAAGCTTCATGCTGTAAATGGAAAGGTAGTAGAGAAAACAAATGCCCACATTGCTTGTCATGCCTACTGGCCTCTTGTCCCTCTTTGGGATAATAGTGGATTCTTCCTCCATGTACTAGCACTTGCAAGAAGGCCTCTCCTCTCCACCTCCAACATCGTTTAAAAGGTTTTAATCACAGAATTTTCTCTGATAGATGTACGGAAATAATGTTAGAAAATGGATTATGCTTTCTTTAATGCCCACCCTCAATTGTTGCCAAATTAACTGCATGGGCCCATGGGTATTTAATACACGATTTTATGGTATTCATATCATGTAACATAATGTTTTGAACAAGGCTTCACGTTAAGGAAGTGGGTTTTTTTAATGAAGGAAAATTTGTGAATTCTGAATGCCGACAGCCTCATTTTACTTGGCTTGACTTACGAAATTTTAGAGAGACAATAACGCTTACGCCAACTTGAAGTTTCAGAAACAATCTGAAACTTTAAGTTGGCGTAAGCGTTATTGTCTCTTCAAAATTTATGAATTCTATTATGTTCCAGCCTTTGGTATACGTTTCGATAAAAAAGCCTGCTCCTGAACAACAGAAGCACATAAAAGGCACAAAATTATCCAAATAAAACTTACAATTTTCCAGCAACTTAATCGCTATTGTCATTTTGTCGACAATAGCGATTATATGTGGTTTCCTGTGTGCCTAGTTGACACTGGAAACCGTAGAAAAAAATAATCCCATCCAAATGTAGTTTTGTAGTATCAATTCGGGGACATTTTTTTTAAGACTGGCCCATTGCTCGAAATTTTTTCTGGAGGAACAGATTATATTCCCCAAGCCCTCCTCTTCCAACAAATAATTTGTATGCAACCCACCTCCTCCGACACAAACTATCAAAAAGCACAGCCGTAGATTCTAAACTTGTGTTGAGATTTGGACTTCGCCTATACCGAACCTGAACGAACTGTCTTCATCTGGACAGATTAACTTTGCAGAAGCAAAACTGAGAGGAAGGAAAAGAACGGAAGCCAAAATGGCTGGCATTGGTAATCTTCATCATTGCTGTGACTTGTGTTCCGTAAATAGCAGCTTTTCGGAAAACAAATCCAAAGCTTTAAAAGAGCGGAATGGGGGGATTGTAATCTTTTACTCTCTTCAGCCTTATTTGGTTTCGTTGGGGCAGTTCTCCTCTCTTCTTCTCCCCCCCCCTCCCCCCACCCAACAAATTTGCTCTAGCTATTCCTCTAGTTAGTGTGCCAGTAAATCAAAGAGCCTTTTTCGCGGTTCTGGACCTGCTTAAGAGGCCGTACACCATAGTAGATTATAGCTTTTGAAAAAAAAATTTACTTTGTGCAGTAAGTTACAGTATATTTGACCAACTTCCTTTTGATTTTCAGAGGAGACGAAGGCAACACGTTCAACCATGTAGGGCGAGAAGTAAAGGGACGAACCCATGTCTATTATCAAGTTCTTATAGATTCCAGAGATTGTCCTTATATTGTAAGTTGCTATTGAGTTAAATCACAAATTTAACAGTTTGTACTCACTTGCTGGCTGGAAAAATGATGAACCCCCTGTTTGGCACCAAGATGTCACCCCTCTTCAGATCAGGATTGGGGAATACCAAGGAGAGAACATGAGTGTTGATCCAAATGTACTTTATTTCGGGGTTCGTGATGATCTTGTGCCATGATATACAGGGTGTAACTGAAAGATCTGGCCCGAGTTTCAGGGTGTAGTCCATGATCTAAAAAAGTAAGGCTCGGCAGATAACAACTTTCACCAATATGGTCCGATGCTTCTTTCCCGATGCCTATACTTCAGTGCAGTACTCCCCGTAAAGGAAATGTTTCTTCCATGTTCAGAACCAAAATGTGATGAAAAATACCAATTTCAAAGCTCTATGAGCAAGCTTCTTGCAGTAAAGTGCGTTTTTTGGAACCTGTTTTTGTTAAATTATTTATCGTTCTGAAATTAGCACCATTGGAAATCTCAAAAAAAAAAAACCGGTTCGAATGGTGTATTGGAACATCAAAAACAGTCAATTTTTCGCGAAATTATAAAAAAAAACGATATTTTACCAAATAGTTAGCTGATACCATCAGTACCAATACCGGTATTGGCCAAGCCTTACTAAAAAGTCCTATATGGGTCCGGAAGTCTTTTGTTGTAACCCCCTCCCCCAAGCTTAGAGGTAAAATAACGTTGAAATTTCTGCATAACTTGCCATCTAATCTTTCCAAACCCACTACAGTTGGCATATCGTTCTTGCAATTTCATTACTTCATGATTTAGATGTTCATTTGATGTCCCACAACTTTGTGGATGGGACTGTTGGGGGGGGACGTTGCGTCACTATGCAGAGCACCAGAAAATGTGAGTCACAAAAAGCACATAGCTTGATATATAAACTGTAATTTGTTACTAGTATTTGTAAATAAAAAAAAAATGAAAATAAACTACGTTCAGTTTTCTGCAACTAATCCGCAAGCAATAGATGGCACCTCCATTCAGATAAAAAGAAAATGCAAGGATTTTGTTTGGGAATTCCCCTCATTGTAGGCTTGTTGTCAGCTAGGTCCCAGTGGACACACAACTCAAACAGAAACTTAAGTGTTATTTTTTTATTCTTTCTCTTCAGGAAGATTTTGAGCTATTTTAGGAAAATATCAAGATTCTTCACATATATCCGACACAGGGTGGTTCAAAAGTCCATTTCACCCCACAAAAAACCCTACAGCATTGGAATTATGCACCTGACTCATAGGATTTTGTTTTGTTTCTAATTTGGGGGCCACTCAATGAGCTTGCTTTGGGTGGCCTGCCCCCTCAACACCCTGGGGCAAGGTGGCGTGATGGTTAGCATGACCGTCTCTTGTGCCAGAGTTCCCGGGTTCGAATCCGGCCTCAGCCACTCCTGGCATTTTCGGTCAGAAGGGCCCTGTGATGTCTCGTGCTCATCTCGATTGTAGCATGTAAAAGACCCTAGGGTTTCCGATAGGTTGTACCTAGCAAAATTGACCCCCTCTCCTCTGGTGCCATGGCTAACGCCAGATTCCGAGAATCTTACAACAGCACTTGTAACTTGCCCTTTATTTCCTCAAACTTTCGTCCAATTTCCTCAAATCTCGAATTTATCTATTTTTTTTTTACCTATTTTGGTAGGAGAAATTCATTGTTACATAGTAAAAATTATTTGATAACTTCAGTCAGTTTCGAAGGGAATTTTCGGCTTTTTAGAACACAAACTATCTACAACCTTGGACACTTTATAAAATTTTAGTAATTCTTGGCAATCTTTTTTGTATTCTTTTTGTTTTATTCTATGATCTGTCTTTAGGGCTTCTTAACTTTCTCGCCACCACGATTTCCTCAATTTTTTTCTCTTTCCTCAGTAACCAGGTTACAAGGTTACGTAATATTCTCGAACCCCGGCTAACGCTACAAAACACTGGGTGCGCGTCAAAAAGCTACAGCCCCCTCAACCCCCAGATATAAAATTTAACATTTTGCCTGTGAGAAATAGACATTTGGTTCCAGTTGGGGAAATATGCGCATGGCTCAGCCAACGTGATGCTGGGCCAGCGAAAACGGCATGCTAATTGGATAAACGGGATGAGTTTTATTGCATCTTCAATGTGGCCCCCAGGCCCATATGAGTGCTTCCCCGCACGGTGCAGGAAATTGTCCACTGCACCCATCAAATGTCCTACAGTACTGATATTACACACCTGACACGTAGGCCCAAGATTTCTCCCTAAGATGGGGGCAACTCCAAAAGACAAACCCGCGCTCAAATTCAAAAAGAAACAAATCATACCGAATTTGCAAATTTTCGACAAGCCGCTTGACTAAAGATGTAGAAAATTCGTAAATTCGGTAGGATTTGTTTCTTTTTGACTTTGAGCATGAGTTTGTCTTCTGGAATTTTTTGAACATTTAAAGTAGGATGGTTAGTTTTTTCAATGGTGTTCTGGGGGCAACTGCATGACCTTGCATTGGGGGGGGGGGGGAAGCCCCCCTCCAATCCCAGTAAAAAATTTTAACTTTCTTCCTAAACTAAACAGAAAAAAACAACCCGTGTGTTGGGAACGTTCAAGTAATACGTTTAAAGAAATAAGCTGTTTCACCTCTGTCCCTCGTTATCAATTAATGAACAGGCATAGGTGTAAGTGCCGGCGCTCTTTAATTTATGGGAGGTGTCAGGAATCAGCTGCCCACCCAGTGGTGTTAGCCATGTTT
>JAHWFP010117325.1:0-11366 GCA_023313725.1 Lithobius niger | reverse complement strand
GATTTTCAGGGTGCCAACTGACTCCTATTTTGGTGCATTATGTCACCAGTCAGGTAGAATTTCAGGGTGCTAATTGACTCCTAATTTGGTGCTTTATGTCACCATTCAAGTAGATTCCCAGGGTGCCAATTGACTCCTATTTTGGTGCTTTATGTCACCAATCACCTAGATGCTCAGGGTGCCAAATGACTCCTATTTCGGTTCTTTATGTCACCATTCAGGTAGGTTCTTAGGGTGCCAACTGACTCCTATTTTGGTGCATTATGTTACCATCACGTATAATTTCAGGGTGCCATTTGACTCCTATTTTGGTGCTTTTTGTCACTATTCAGGTAGAATTTAAGGGTGCCAACAGACTCCTATTTTGGTGCTTTATGTCACCACTCGGGTAGATTCTCAGGGTGCCAAGAGACTCCTATTTTGGTGCTTTATGTCACCACTCATGTACATTACCAGGGTGCCAATTGCCTCCTATTTGATTGCTTTATGTCACCACACAGGTAGATTCTCAGGGTGCCAGTTGTCTGCTAGTATGGTGCTTTATATCACCATTTGGGTAGTTCTCAGGATGCCAATTGACTCCTATTTTGGTGCTTTATTCACCACTCAGGTAGATTCTTCAGATGCCACTTGACTCCTGTTTTGATACTTTATGTCACCACTCAGGAAGATTCTCATGATGCTTCTTGACTCATGTATTTCGGGGTTTTACATCCATCACTTGGGTCGCTTCTCAGGGTGCCAAGTGACTCCTCTGCAGGTGGCTTTTCAACCATAAATCAGGTTGCTGGCCTAGGTGCTAGCTGACCCCTATTCTGGTGTTTTATATCACCACTCAAATAGATTTTCAGGGTACCATTTGACTCCTCTGCAAATGTAATTTGTCCAGAAATCAGGTAGCGGGTGCCAGATGACTTATTTTGTTGTGTTATGTCCAATACTTGGTTCGGTTTTCAAGGTGTCAATTAACACCTCTGCACTGGGGAAAAAAACACTAGCCAGCAGCATAAGCCAGAAAAAATAAAGCCTAACAAAAGGTATCGCATGCTTGATACATTTGATATTCAAAGTATAAGGTTTTGTTTTTTCACACTTGTTTTGCTGGCTACCGTGTTTTTTTCCCTGGTGCTGAGGAATTAATTAACACCTTGCAAACCGACCCAAGTGTTGGACATAAAACACCAAAATCAGCGTCTCCAGTTCTCCACGCTACACAGGCCACTTTGTGAACTCCTCTGGAGGTGCAGTTTGACCACAAATCATGTGGCTGGTTAGGGTGTCAAGTAAATCTCTGCAGGTGCAATTTGTCCACAATTCAGCTGGCTGGTTAGGGTGCCCATTGACCCATATTCTGATGCTTTATGTTCACAACTCAGGTAGAATCTAAGGATGTCATTTAACTCCTCTGCAGGTGCAGTTTGGCTACAAATCAGGTGGATGGTCTGGGTGCCAATTGATCCCTATTTCGGCGCCGTATGTCCACCACTCAGGCAGATTCTTAGAGTGCCAAATTGAGACCTATTCTGATGTTTTACGGCCACCACTAAGGTAAATTTTCCAGGTGCCAATTGACTCCTCTGCCAGCGTAATTTGTCCAAAAATATGTTGGCTAGTCCGGTGCCAGTTAACTCGTGTTTTGGTACTTCATGTCTACTGCTCACGTGGACTGAGGGTGCCAACTGCGTCCTAGTATAGTAATTACTGTACATCACTCTAGTCGGTTCTTAGGGTGCCAAGAACCTCTGCAGGTGCAATTTGTTCACCTGCATAGGTGAACAAAACTTAGGTAGATTCTCAGGGTGCCAGTGGACTCTTGTGCAGGTGAAAATTGTCCACAAAATCAGGTGGCTGGTCTCGGTGCCAACTGACTCCTATTGTAGAGTTACGTGAATACTTAGAATGACGACTCCTCTGAAGGGTGCGTTATTTACCATTCAGATGACTGCCCAGGATACACTTTTGCTGGGCAGGCACATTTTACCACTAATGATTAGTCAGGTGTCGGAATTATTCAAATGCACAGGGACAACTTGCACCACAAAACGGCACTTTGCACTCCAGACACTTGGCATGGAATGCAAATTGCACACCAAAGTTGAACTTCCTTATAACTTTTGAACGGATCAGACAGCAACTTATCTATCTCATCTTGGCGGAATTTGAATATGTTTAGAAACAAAATGCAATCACAATTCCGCTAGTTGTAAATTTTGATCTATTGTATTATGAGTCTTTTTTTTTTAACAAACCAAGACTTACCATGACCAGGGTTTATTCCTGTAACCAAATTGGTAAATGTTACAGTAAAAAAGTTTAGAACTAGGATTTAACAAGAATTAAAAGATGTTTTAAAAAAACTTGTTTAATCTTAGTTGAAAATTGTAAAATGTAACTTTTATAAAATAACTAAATTGTAACCTTTTACTAATATAATCCTAAAATTAAATTATTTTAGTTAAAAAAAACTTCTGATGAATAATAAAGCTAAAATTTCACTGAAAACTGTAAATTCCTGCTATTTTGCATTGACATTTGCCAAGAAACTACACTGTACAAATTTAGGGTAAATACCCTTGCAAACAGACAAACTCTAGTCGAATCCAAAATATTCAACTATAGGACAAACTTGCAGGAGGATACAGGTAAAAAAAAAAATACCGTTTTCATGTTAGGTCAAGTAAATATTAACAAAATATTGTTGTTTTAAGTGAATCGCATTCTAATTAGTTCGAAATATGAAAATACCCACTAATACTCAAGTTTGTGTTAACAAAACTAAACTTTTTCCACTGTCAGGAAGGGTTGTAATAATTTAAATCAAAACGAATTCTCACACATAATATCCCAAAAAGCTAAGGACCATAGCCTACTTAACCATAGCCTACTTAACTCAATTTTTTGTTTGTATTTGTACATGTGGTTTTCTGAGACTTGTTAATAAGTTTTGTTAAGTTTTGGAAAAAGTGAATTTCAATTTTTTTTAATGATCAATTTAAGCAAATAAATAGATTTTTGGGGGGTTATTTTGACAAAAAAATCGTGACTTTTTGCAACCCTGTTTTCAAGTTACTGCAGTAAGAAAGATTATCATACTTCAGTAAACCTAAAACTTGATTTGATAATTATCTAAGCGAGAACCTGCAAGTTGTCTTTCACTAGCAGCATACTCGGGAGTTTTTCCCAATGGCACCTTAACTATTTTTTTTGTAACTGCCAAACCGATCAAGTAACGGCACAATAATAAAATATACTTTCATACGATTCCATGATTCAAGCTATGTAAATGTTATTCCCATCTTGTGAAGTTAATAAATATTTACAAAAAGACAAAAGGAATACACTTGTATCAATTTATTCAGAAATATTTTCTTACATTATACAGCAAAAAAACAACAGGTTATATTTTTTCACCAAGTTTTTTATCAGGTGTCAATTCAAACCAATGGTACCAATCAGCAGTTAGAAACTAAACAGCATGACCGAATTTCAAAATAATACATTCATCCAGTTAGGCAAATCTCAGACGGTTCGACGAGTGAGCTGGCAAATATTTTGATCCCTATCTGCTCTTCATGACCAGCAAAACCGGACTTTTGTCATTTTCTCCGGGTTGTCCTGGAATACAAAAGTCCTTTTACCAAACAATCAGTACAGCCAATACCATAGACTTAACAATATTCACAACTTCTGAAAAATTGGCTGAACACTATCGCCAAAATTTTTCATAGCCTACTGCTAATACTAATGTCATCCAGAATTTTTAGTCAAAATCCAGTACAGTTAGGTTAATCAGGAAGAGAAAACGAGAACCCATAAGTTTTTTTGCAAAAAAAATATCAGTAGTGGCTACAGTAAACAAAAATACATTAATATGATGGGTTTCACCGGCTAATTTTTGTTTCCATTACGTAACGAAAATATTCAATTTACCTTAAATTCTACCATTCTTCTTCTGAATGCGTCTTTCCCTAGAGATAAAATATCTAATATGCAGCTGCTCAGTAACGCAGAGCACAGGTGTGTGTGCACCCTCCTATAAAAATGCCGAGGCGTGACGTGGTGTCATCGTTTATTCCTTTCAGTACATCATGGTAGTGGCTCAAAAGGGGAGGAAGGGTGGGTATAGGTAATGTATATTTTCGTTAGGCAATAGAAACGAAAATTAGCCGGTGCCACCCGGCATTTTAATGTTTCTTATGTGCCGTTCAATATACATTACCTGCATATTATAGCATTTACAGTAGTTCTCGTCAAAAAGAAGGTGGGCACCACCGACGAGCTCCCTAGGGTTACGAGCTGGCTCTCCCACATAGGTACAAACTTCGCACTGTGTGTAAGAGACCGGAAAAAAAAAGGGAACCGATTTTGTTCCATGGTTTTTTTTATATGTATCATAAGTTGTGCTTGAGGTAGTTTGATGACACATCTGGCTGCAACAATGGATCCCATTGGCGTGCGTGGCCATTTCCCTGAAGTACTGTGATGTGAAGACAGATGTGCTTCGCCATGATGCAGCTGTGAGGATGTCAGGGACCGGGATGTTGCGGTGAAGGCACAATACCCGGAGATGGATCGTAGGTGCTTACCATGACTGTCTTGATCCAGTTGCGATCATTCTGGCAGAGGTTTTCGCCGAAATCTCTCGCGATAGCGATGAAAAGTTAATTGCGGCCCTTGCGAAGTTGTCAGTCGTCTGTATGTAGAAGCATAGAGCCCGTACTGGACAGAGGAGGCACTCAGGTGTGTCACCAATTATATTTGAGAGTGCTGAAATGTAATTCGTTTGGACGGTTCACATGGCTTTCGAGTCCTTGCCCTAAAGGAGGCTCTAGGCATCCAGAAAACTGCTGTGAAGTCAAGGAAGAAGAAACAGTAAGCTGGATCAATGGACAAGGCTTGTACCTCGCTGCAACGTATGCTTTGAGAATTGTCAGAAACGCCATCGTGTGGGTGAGGAGGTTTATGTTTCTGTTCAAGAGAGGCTCGTAAGGCACCTTCATGTGGGAATCCAAGACAAAGGAGAGGTTCAAGTCTGGCCAAAGTCTGCGAGTTGTTGGTCGTTTGACTTCAAACGACTTGAGTGAGGAGATACAAAAATCGTCGAAAAGGTGAGTCTTGCCTGCAGCCTTAAAACCAGAATTCAAGGCCGAAAGATAAACTACGATTGTTGATCCTGTCAGGCCTTCCTTGAAAAGATCGGTGAAGAAAACCAGGAGCTCATGGAGATGGAATCGACTGGATTGACTCCCTTGAGAGATACCAACGAAACCACAACCACTTCCAGTGACTGTACTAAATTTTGTTAGTTGACTCCCCAGTTATAATAACCAACCGTGCAGGTGCATAGCACTGGAAAGTGGGTGGAACTGGGTTTCCTTTCTTTGTGACAATTGATGCTGAAGCCGAGGGAACCACATCACCTTCGGCCAGTTCGGGATGATTACCAGGAAGATGCCCTGAGATAATTCAATTTTCAGAAGGGCCTGAGATAAGAACTTTAACTGTGAAAATAAGCAGCCACATAGGTTTATCCAAGGGAAAGTCTGGCATTGTACCTCGTGGCAAATAGGTCGATCATCGGAGTTCCCCCACGTGTTTGAACAGATATTCGGAAATGGAACTCTTGAGGGTCCATACCCTGAAGAAAGTTTGTGGCGAGAGAGGGAATCTGTAATGATGTTCCTGCTGCCTGGGATGTGAAGAGGCAGGATCGTTGTTTTCAGCTCGATGCAAAGGCAGAAGGTCGCAGAAGTGACGCTGTGGAGTTGCAGGGATCTTTCCTAAGGGATGCCATGGCTGTCGTGTTGTCTGCTTGAATCTGGACGATTCTCCTCGAGATTAGGTTCTGAAAATGATATAGGACATTCCTTCAGCTCCAGTACGTTTAGGTGGTCACGGGCTGTCCTGTACCGGAGATTTCGTGGTGCGTAATGTGCGCTCCCTAACCTTCCAGAGACATCTGACAGAAGGTGGAGATCTGGATGGGGCTCGTGTAGGGGAACTGTTTATGAGAGAAGCAACCGTCATCTCACATCTGACCACCACAGGAGGGCATTGACAGGGAAGGCCTACTTCCATGGAATGCGTGAGGGTGCCAGAATAAGGACATCTTCCCCAAGCGTTGATGCGGTAGTGATGAAATGGCCTGATCATCCATATGCCGTAGGGGACAAGACTTGCCATGGGGTCCATTTTTCCAATGAGGGAGTAGAGTTCCAGGAGGTTGTGACTCGGTGTCAGCCGGAAGGATCTTGAGTGTTACCATGTCTTAGATTCTGTCTGGAGAAGGACTAAGTCGCAGATGAAAGCTCAAAGGAAACACTAAAAAAGACAAAATTTTGAGCTGGGGTAAGCCGTGACTTTTACAAGTTAATCCCAAATCCGAGTAGGTTGAGAAGATCCATGGTGAAGTCCCAATTGTGGACGAATCGAGTGGCGCTTTGGTCCTGTTAAGAGTCAGTCATCTAAATAAGAGCATACTGGAATTTGGCGTTGAAGATGAGCCTGGATCGGTTTGAGCACGAGCGTGAAGATTCTGGGAACTGTGTTGAGACCGATAGGTAGGCATTAAAACTCACAGACCTTGTTGTCAAACATGAAATGAAAGCGATGGTTCACTGAAGCGTGCAGAGGGGTGTGAAGATACACATCTTTTAAGTCTATGTACACGGTCCAGTCGTTCAGCTTCAGATATTAGCGAATGAAAGTTTCCAATTTGTAGTGAAGGCTGTGTAATGACCGATTTAAGGGCTTCAAGTTGAAAATGAGTCGGTTGCCACTTGATTTTTTCTGCTGAACGAAGATTGAGATGTAGAAACCTGGATGACTGGGATCCGGAATTTTTTTGATGACCCCCTTCATCAAGAGGTCTTGGAGTTAAGATGAGAAGAGACAGGATACTGGAGGGGCAAAGTCCCAAGGAGAGACGACATCTGACATGCTGAAGAATGTGGGGTGAAAGCCTTGGCTGATGAAGGCTAGAATCTGTGGATTTGAGTTTAAACGTTGTCAGGCCGGTAGAAAATGATGAAGGTGGCCTCCGACAGCAAGGGACGACAGGCAGTGAGCATCATTGGCTGTCATGAGGCTTTCGCCGGGCACCAGAGGAAGAGTAGCGGCTATGTCGGTTAGGGATTTAGCTGCGGTTGTTGGTTTCCCCCTTTCTCGGTTGGATAATTTGCCACGAAAGCACTGGTTGTCGTTGGTGTTCCTATCCAGGTAGGAGCCGTCACGGTTGTCGTTGGAGCTCTTCGGACGTGGCCATTTGTCGTTGTTGCCTTAATTAGGGCCTCTTGTAGAATGGTTTGGGCTGCTTTTGCTTTGAATCCATCTCTTTCCATGAGATATCCAAGAGTGGGGCAAATTTCGGGATCAGACCCCGAAAAATGGTGTCAGATTCGTGGGTCGACGATGGAGAAGAAACGAGTTGAAGGCTTTGGTCAGCCAGTGCATCGAATGAAAGGTGGCGAAGCGTGCCTTCTTAAAAACCTGGTTACTAAAAAAGGTCAGGCACTTGGCTTCGAGGTGGCCCATTCCGAACGAAAGCTTCTCGCATAGAGCGTTGGCGGCGGTGTTTACTACATCAGCTTGAGAAGAATCCAGCAGGCTAAGACGAAGGATCTTCTCGTTGTCTTTCAAGACTGCCGAAGGGACTTCATCTTTTTTCAAGTTCTGCAAAGCTGTTCCAAAATCCATCACTACTTCAGTGGTGAGAAATTCAGATTGTGGATAAGTGTCGAAGTGCTTTGGGTTGGCAGAGCCATCCCAGAAAGGCCTGAAGAACCATGACTCACAGCTGGAGGAGGGTCCTTATCCAATTCCAGTGGTTCACCTCTGCCCAAAAGAAGACCTCCGTTGCATAAGAGTGTAGTAAGGAGGGTGGTCGATTGGTGAAGGACGAAGTGACAAGTTGGGGTCCGGTCGCGTAAACCAAAGCCGAAACTAGTTGACAATGACAACCCTCTGTTCTTGACAGGTAACAAGTTGGGGGAGGTTGGCTTGTACAGGAAAAAATCCAGAACCATGTCTTCGACAGTCTTCAGAAAATCAGACAACACGATCCCTGAAGGATTACGAAGGCTATCAGCAAAGTAAGCATGGCAAAGGCTGTTTGTCTTGGTTTTGACCGTCGGATGAAGGGTCGCCCAGGATGACAGACGAAGGGACAAAGAAATGCAGCGACTGTTGAGGGCTGAAGCGGATTCCAGTTTGCTGTCGCTGTTGATGGCGAAGGGCCAAGACTGACGAGAGCTGGTTGATCTTTCTCGGGGATGAGTCAATGGCCGACAACAGGTAGAGTGCAGGTTGGATGACCAAGTTCGTTCATCGTCGCCGGACTGGGTGTTGCAACGTCTCTTCTTTTTGGGCTACAGATGGGGAGCAAAAGTGCTTGTGAAGGGCATCTTCTGAAGAAGACGCTGCTACCCATTCACGGGTGTACCACTTGCTCTGTGAAGAAATTTACGGTGAAGGCTGAGACGACCGTTGCTTGCAGTCACGTATGGCTCAGTCCACAAGCATGTGCACTTTACCCTTGGAGAGAGGTTTAGCAGGAGCTGCGGCCGATGCTGGAAACAGATCCAGAGTAATGCAGTAAGAACTAGACAAAAATTCTGGAGGAGCTTCAGCTTGTAGGTGAGAGCGACAAGGCTTCTTAATCTTATCGCCTTTCTAGGACTTGACTTGTCGTTCAGTTTGAGGGAAGTATCCTCGACTCTGTGACGTTCAGTCTGGAAAACTTGAAGATCATGAGTCGAGGCAACAGTCTGGCCACAAGGGACAGGAGACAGGGAGTCAGCAACAGTGCCATTGAGGGATGACGGGAGGACGGGCGAAGGCGTCCGGGAGCCAGTTGGTGATGAACGGTATTCATCGGAAGAAGAGACCACGACAAGCGGAGACATCAGTGAGGATGAATGCAACGGTTGATCACGGCGTGAAACACGACAATTGGCCAAAGGGCGACAGCCAGGCGAAGGGTCCAACAGGCCAGGAAGTAGAAGACAGCTGGCCGACGACCGCGCCAGGGTGAACAGGCGACAGGCAGGGCGAAGGACATTTTCCAGGACGGAGCCTCTTTCGGAGCGCTTTCGGATCGTACCATGCTGTCACTGGACTAGTGAAGGGTTGAATGCGACAGTCAGTGAAGGACGACAGTTGGCGAAGGGTTGTAAGTCGACAAAGGGTAGATGGGAAAAATGACAGCGTGTCCACGCAGTGGAGCCACTAGAGAAGAAAAGCTGGCACCATGTGCACACACATGCACACTGGGTTAACGAGCTGGATGCCATTAGATATTTTATCTCTACAGAAAGACGTATTCAGAACAAGAATGCTAGAATTTAAAGGTAATGTATATTTTGAATAGCACATAGAAAGGTAAATTTCAAGTGTACAGTGAGATACTTGTTTTATTTGGCTTGCGTGTTGACCTCTTACTACGATTCCTGAAAAACCCTAATTTTTCTGGGGTAGTCAGAATTGGTATCTATTGCCTATCGAGAGTATACACTATCTGTAAATTTTTGCATTCTTCTCCAAAGAATACTTTTATCTCCTTGAGGTTTTTTTCTGTGTCGATCCAGCCAGCTGCACATGCGTCATGTGCTACCCTCCTATAAAAGCTTTAAGGAAAGGTAGCCCGCCACATCTTTTTTCCACTCGGTATGTCATGGTGGTGACTCAAGAGGGAAGGCAGGGTGAGTACAGGTAGTGTATATTTTCGATAAGGCCAATTTTGACTCCCCCGGAAAAATTAGGGCTTCTAGTTGCCGGCACGAAAATATTCACTACCTGTAAATTTTTGCATTTACAGCTGTTCTTGTCAATCCATGGAGGCAGGCACCACATGACGGGTTACCCCGGGTTGCGAGCTGGGTACCCGGACTCCCCCAAAAAGTTATTCAAACACTACACTTTATTGAAAATAAACAGAAACAGGTAAACTGGTTCTCTTTCGTAAAATGTGGTGGCCCTGATAAGGGCCGTTGGGAGCTTTCGTCTTCTGCAGGTCTACGTTTCTTTGTGGAGAGCTTAAGGGGGTTGGACGACAATCTGGCGGTGACAATGGAATGCAGCCCATTTTCTTGTTTTGACTTGTGAAAGACAGTTTGATTTCTCAAGGATGCTGCTTGAAGGATCTCGGCGATGGAGACTTGACTGTGGAATGCCCATGAAGTGGAGAGTGCCCTTAATTCGTATGCTGTGACCCTTATGTTAGTTATTTTCTGCACAGTTGACGTCTTGGTCGTTGTAAACTTTGTGGATGACGGATTTGATCCAAGCTGCAAACATTGCAACCGATGTTACATTGGTTTCCTTTGAGAATGGAGGAAAAGTTGATTTCGGCATTCACCGTCTTCATTAGTTTTAAGTAATAATGTAGGGCTCGGACAGGACAGTGTTCGTTCAGGTTTATCGCCAATTATTTTGGCAAGCGCTGGAATAATGATTGGCTTTGAGGGCTCTGAAGGTCTAAGTTTTGGCTCGGATATCTGGACGAGGGCTCAGGTGAATGAATTTGCAGTTGTCGAAAAAGAAGCAATAAGCTGCATCATTGGAGTGCTTGCATCTCACTGCTTCGGAGACTTGCTGCCAAGGAAGTCAAGAAAACCGTTTTTCATGCAAGATGGTTAATGAGGCAGCTTGAATGGGTTCGTAAGGCTGTTTCATGGGAGAGTTGAGGATGATAAGAGAGATCCCAGTCGCGAAAGATTTGGTGGATGGAGGGAGGTTCTACTTCGAAGACTTTCAAGAGTGCTGAAATTCTGATGTCTTTCAAAAGGTAAGCATTGCTGGCAGCTTTAAAGACTGAGTTTAAGGCAGAGCGATCGACTAGAATCGTAGAGCCTTTGAGTCCGTCTTCGAAGAGGTCATTGAAGAAGATTAGTAGTTTAGGCAGAGGGGAATGAATTGGATTAATCTTCCTTGGCTTGCACCAATGAAACCATCGTAGATTTTGTTAGTGAAATCCCTGATGGCTTTGGTGGCAATTCGGGAAGCTTGTTCTTCAAGAATACCTGCCTCTTTGATGAGTCCGATGATAGTAGCCACCCGTGCAGGTGTAAGATGTTGGGGTTGGGGTGGAGTTTAGCTCCTTTCCGTTGAGACAGAAGGCTTGACGTTTTGGGAGGCTTCTTGGGTGGTCTGCGAAAAGGCTTCGCACAAGGGGAAACCATGGAGCCGCGGACCAGTTTGGTGCTACACGAAGGAAAGAGGCCTCGAGTCTGTTCTACCTTCTGTAGAATTGTTGGAAGCAGTTTGAATGGAGGAAAGGGTAGGCGTATAGTTTCTTCCAAGGGAAGGTCAGAGCGTCCACAGCCCAAGCTAATTTGTCTGGAATCGGGCTGATGAAGTGGGGAAGTCTG
>JAHWFP010117323.1:72101-103137 GCA_023313725.1 Lithobius niger | reverse complement strand
CACTAGCTAGATTTAGTAGGCACTAAGGTTTTACTTTTATTTTGTATATCATGATTAGGTGTTTGCAGTTCTTACTAATATATAATATCTTGCCTATTTTTCTTTTATTTTACTATTACTTTACTTTTACATTAGTAAATAAAGTTATTTACATAAAATACTTTATTTTCATTATTACAGTCCATACTACAAATTTTCAAATAAAAGATATACTTTTGCTATACATAACCAATACAAAAAAAATAGAGCATTTAATAATAGCAGAAGGAAAAGTAAAGCATATGTATCAGTTCCTGGTAACAGTAATAAAGCTTTAAAAAAGTAAACATTCCCAGTACACGTCGACGTCGATCAAAGCTGGAACTATGACACGCATATTACCGAACTTATGAAAATAAACTACTAAATCTTGGACTTTAAAATTCACAAATTTTTGTACGATTTTTTAGCAGGTACGATGCATATTACGTATGGCATCAAAGTTAATGATCTTGCATGTGAAACTATGCTAATGCGGGTAAAAAAAAAACAAAAGATTCTTTTCAGGACAACATTGGCATAAAACACTTTAACGAAAATTAAATTTGATCAAAAAAATCCTAAACGTGAAGAGTTTAAGAGACTATATGATTATTGTAAAATATCACTATGGAATGAAAATGATTTGTTGAACAAAAGGAGGAACAGTAATATGAGGCCTGAATCAACCAAACACAAATTACCACTACAGCAAAATAATTTCAGAAAAATGTCTCAAAATTTGTATATTCCAAACACATTCAACCAACTACGGTGGTAATGTCATAATATTTTGTCGCTTAGACAATTAAAAGCAAAAATGTAAAAACTTACCTTTTCAACAAACAATAAATGATCTCGGTAGAGAATAGAAAGCTTTTATTTTGTGTTGGAGCAGGCAATTTTTATTTCATTTGAATGATTATGTTTATTTAGTTTTATTTTAATAACCGCCTTTTTAATGATGTTTTATTATTGTCTTAAATTGCATAAGTAACAATGTAAGGTTTTTTGTTGCTAGCACAAACAAGTGCATTTGTACTTCGTGCTATCCGATAAAAATAATTTTGTGTTGCCTTATTTTTAATATATTTTGACTGTACTTTTGGAATCGGTGTCTTCGTTGTCACAAGTCTCAGTTCATTTCCATTTAACGTTTTTTGTTGCCCTCCTCCCAAATGCGACATGTACTGTGTGAAGACGACGCTGTGCACTAACAATGTACTGGTAACGAATACTAGCTCAATCTCCCCACGAACTCTTACTACGTACTGGTAATCCACAATTCAAAAAAAGAATTCGAAGTCCAAGCAGGGAAGAGCAAGGATCGACTCCCCCTACTGACACCATAAACAGCAAATCGCATACAAAACTGAAAGATTAAAAATACATACACGGAATGAACGCGTAATTACTCACACGAACTAGAACTAAAACAAAAACCATAAACGAGCAAGCCAAAAAAAACTGTCTTAAATAGGAGTCTGTTAGTTTCAAAAATTGTAAATGCACCACGCAGCACACGAATCAGACTTAAAATGTAAAACGCAGACAAATTTATAAAAAAAAAACCTGTATAATACACAAATTAAATGCATGCACGCGCACAAATATTAAACAGTTTAAATACAAACAGTGTTCACTGTTTGCTAAAACCATTGAGGAAAAAAATCCTTGTTTCCTGGAATTGGAGTTCAAATTATAGTTCGTTGCGTTCGAGTGAACTCTAATCCGTTTTTAGTCCTTTTCCTTGAGAGCTGTGTATATGGGGATACGAGCTCTAATCCTTTTTTCTAAACGGCGAAGACGTTTGTTGTTCAGTTAATTGCTTTACTAACTGAAGCCCGTGCTAAGCACGGATGGTGTTGGATGCACCGTTTTAAAAATTGGTGCATTCAGGTATATTCGGAGTAGTATAAATATTTCTGGAAGCCACTATGACGACGAGAGTCTGAGTTCGTTAGCCCTTTGGGAGTGGGGGGGGGGTTGAGGCTTAATGGCGCGTCGACAGCTGCGTCGTTAGCGCCAACCTCAGTAGTGCAGTGGTCCTGGGTTAGCTCGAGGCCGTGTCATGTCATCTCAAAAAATATTCGAACCTGAGCTATTTTAGTGTATGTTTTGTGATATTGCGGTTTTGTGTTCCCTTTACCATTCATAATTTGCAGCGATATGTGTACGCTATAGTTTGTACTTGCTGTCTCCAAGAAAAGAAAAGTTCTTCGTGTAACTAATAAGCTTCATCTGAAGATTACTGAGAACTGCACTTTCTCTGAAAATTACTGACAACTGACGAACGAATCTGGTGAATTCTTTCAATGCCTTCCATCCAAAAGTAAAGGAAGAAAAAAGGCAAGGCTTGACGACTATTTATTGATCCACATATGAGAGCAAATCTGCCCCAAGCAACTGAAGGGCCGTCCACCATTCGCTACTTTTACACACAAAAAAAATGTGCCTGCACTCTCCATTCTGAGGAATCCATTAGCCTGCATTCTGGTCATTCTTGGAGCCCTAAGAGTTTTGCGTTTAGAAATACTTGGTCTTCTATATAGTAACGAGTTTATTCCTGAACAACCACTTTCTTCGTCGGGTCCATGCTATTTTAATTTATTTTTAATTTTTAATTAAAACGTTGATTCTAATAATTCTAACAAAACTTTATAAAACTGTTTAAAGTTGGGACAGACTGTATTAGTCCAGGGCGGCATGTAATTCACTTGTTGAATCTTGATCACTGAAAAACGATGACACACTATGGCTCTGTAGGTAGTAGGTTCCGTTCGTGGTAATAAAAGTGGGGAAGACTAGCATTTCAACACAATATACAAGTTCGTGCACTGACCACTTTGATGAAATGCAGTCACACGGTGCTGAGCCTAGTGAATCGGTTGGGTTCCATAGTTCTCGAACACCGTGTTAAGAACGCTGAAGTTCAGCAATGTGGGAGCTTAGGCGCAGCGTTCTGAATTCAGTACGAGCGCCTGACGCACTCTACAAATGACCGTTTTTGCACCCAGAGGCATTAATACAACTAAACGCAACTTTTGACAAGTAGAGTGTGCCATGACCTTAGAGCAGCATTCTTTAATCCCCCCCCCCCGAAAAAAAAACCACTTTTTTCTCAATAGGAACATATAAGCATGTGTGGATTAGGTAACATATTCTGATTCGTTTTGATAGTTCCACGACTGCATAAAGTTAACTAAGCTAAAATGATAAACAAAAACATATCGTTACAATTTAAAAGTAAGGGTCTAAAAGTCAAAACCTGTAAAGAACACGGTCACGGTTTGACTGTAAGGGTCTAGGTGTCAAATTTGGCCAGTAAGACGCAGCTAAGCATTAGACCCTTACTACCCGTTTTTTTGAGGAACAGCTGTCCGAGATCGTCCTGTAAAGACCCATGTGATGATCGAATGATAGTGGAGGTGTGGGTTTCCTACTTTGCTTTAGGTTGATTTTTTTTTCGGTTTGGTAACATGGCAGCGATTCCAAGCAAGACAACCTGCTACAAGCGTAAGCGTGTACACCATTCTGTCTGAATAGTCTGGGATGATATTTAAAAAGTTGAATTTACAAAATTGGCCTACTAATTCATTAATTAAGCAAGTCTCGTGGTAGTGGGGCGTGCGTTTCCTGCTTTGCTTTAGGTTGAAAATTCTTTGTCTTGGTTTGGTATTTGCAGTAGAGATCATTATTGATTGTTGTCAAGTGATTTAAATGTACGAAGTTCATACAAATATAATAAAAATATCAAAGGATCAAAAGTCACAGAAAACAGAAGAGTGCCAAATTTCACAGAAAAATTGTGTTCTTGAAGTTGTTTAAACATATTCCAAGAACAAAATAAAAATTATTATAACCATACATATACACACGTTCAATCCTCATAGGCTTGAAATACATTAAAAAAATTAGATTACAAAATTGAGTTACTAAGTCATTAACATGATCACCGGGTGGTAAGGGACTAATGCTTAGCAGCGTCTTACTGGCCAAATTTGACACCTAGACCCTTACAGTCAAATCTTGTCCGTGTTCCTTACAGGTTTTGACTTTTAGACCCTTACTTTTATCTTTTAACGATACTTTTTTGTTTATTAATCCGTGTTACTTTGAGAATTGTAATAAATAGGTGTGGTGGTGGATGAGGGTGTGGTATGTGTGACACCTTTATAATTAATTTGTTTGTTTTGTTACGCCGCCTTTAAGCTCGATAAATAGCTATGGCCCTTATTAACCTGGCTACCGCTAGTGTTAACAATAAAAACAAATCCTTTAATCTTCAGTCTACGTCTTGCAGCTGGCGATTGCTAAATGGCAATGTTGCATAATAACAATGTTTAAAACAAGATAAAACAGTCAATCTGGTCGTTTAGAGCTCCGTAACCTCTGAACCACTTGACCAATTAGAAAAGGCCTTATAGAAAGGGCCTATCTACGGAGCAATACCTGTAAAATAAGCTAAGAACCAGCTTTATAGGACAAATAGTTTAACCTGTAGAGACCACAGACGAAAGGTACATCCCCAGAACAAGACCAAGACAAAGAACAAGAAGTTGTCTATTTGGCCCCTCTCTGTATCTTGGGTTTATCTGGACTGAATTTCACAATTTTTTGGACTGACAGGCCTTGACTAGTCAAGGCTAGATTCCAAACTTGGTTTAAAGATGTTTAATTTTGACGGAGTTGTAAGCTCTCAAAGTTGAAAATTTAATGCAGAGATTCTTGGTCGACCCTATACTAACACTGGCTATCGCCAGTGTTAATTAAACAAGCTATTCCTGATACCTCATATTAAATGTTAAACTTTACTGGTTAAACCAAACCAAAATACATTGAACCAAACTTAAACCAACCTAAATTTATTTGGTTTGCTACATAGGTAGGTTAATGATTAACGTGTGCTTTTTCGCATTAGCTGGTTCTTTTCCGCTGTAATATCCAAATGCTTCTATGAAATGTATAATTTGTGTGTTTTAGCACGAAACTCCTTTTCGGATTTAATTTCCCGAGACCAAGGGTCGAGGGAAATTTGTTGGAAAGGATTTGAGTGCTAAAACACACAAATTAGAAATTTCATAGAAGCACGAGGGTTGAGAATTAACGTTTTCTTTCTGCAAAACGATTCTCTGAAGGAATTTCGTTTTACGGTCTCGATTTCGATTTATGATTTCGATTTACGAAGTAATTTTGATTTACGGTGTTTAGCTTTATGTTTGATGTTTAGATTTTATGTTTGGTTTACGATGTTATTGTTTATTGTTTACTCTTATTTTGGCGTAAAGCGATACTATCCCCTATCACATTGCATCAACCAATCTGTAATTTTGTTTGCTTCGTCATTGATATTTCTCATTAGGACTAACCTCATTATTTATTTTTCGGATGCATCAAATTAAGCGTATTCTAGCCTAGAAACATATTCGTGCAAAATCCGACGATCCACGAAAGTAACGTCATTGCCCTAAAGCGGGCATAAATATTGCCGAATCCTGCCGAGAAGCAGCTTCGTGTTTCCGTAAAAGTCCGAAGATTAATGAAGGTTACGTCATTTCCCTAGTAAGGTTTTCATAAAACAAACAGCGCCCTCTAAGTGAGATATACTGCATGCATCTGTGGTTTGTTTCTCAGCTGCCATTCAGAAAAGCTAAGATCTGTATAATTATTGATGCAGTAAGCTCCGATGTGGTGTTTTCAGCGTGGGCTTTTTATTGTAAGTCGTCATAGTGCTCGTTTTGTGGAAAGAAAACAAAAATTCTTGCAGTAAGCTCAAAATTTTTGGAAGTTTCATTCAGATTTTCTCTACCCTGCAAGTACAAATAACTTAAACACTTCTGAAAACGAGAAATAGTAGCGACGTCATTAGCGTTACATAGGTTAGAGAGAGAGAGAAAGCGAGAGAAGACGGGCTTTATTTAAAACATAATTAAAACAAAATACATTGATAGTGGGTTGAAGACCAAGGTCTTTTACGAGCCCAGTACAAAAATAAATTGAATAAATGACTACAATGAAATAATAATAATAAAAAAAAAGGTTAATTGCACAATAGTGCAATCACACATAGGCGAATGTTAAAAAATTAAAGAAAATTACACAATAAACTATTCGGAAAATGGAAAAAAAATTGGAAAAAAATATAAAACTGCAAAGCACTGAAAAAAAACCCAGAAAACACCTAAAAAAAATGACATTAAACAATGTAAAAAAAAAAGAATCTAAATGCAGAATAAAACGTTATAATTATATAAGTAAATGGAGAAAAGTGGTATTTAATTTTCAGTTTAGTAATGTGGCATTGGTAAGGCAGTGTTTAAAATAATTTTTTTTAAAACTATGGGCACTTGAGCTCTGGATTATGTCAAGAAGAATGGCATTCCAGATGGTGGATACTTGACCAACCAAAGACATCTTGCTGCTAGTAGTTCTACTAAAGGTCTGGTGACATTTTAGCATGTTTCTAGTAGGATAGCTATGAACGTTAAAATTGAACTTTACAAGATTGTGTTTGTTTTTATAAATATAGACACCACTTCGGTAAGTGATAAGATCATGAATAGGAAGAATGTTCAGTTTAAAGAAAAGTGGGAGACTATGGTGTTTTGAAGGTCGGTGCAAAATGATTCGGACAGCTTTCTTTTGAAGTTTTAATAGTCGTAATTTATTAGTTTTTGACGTGTTCATCCAAACAAGTGCACAATAATTTAGATACGGTTGAATAATTGCATGATACAGTTGGGTAAGACATTTAGTAGGTAGCTCGTCTCTTAGTTTATGTAAGATACCAACGGCTTTAGAAATTTTGTTGGACATGAAGTTGATGTGGGGATTCCAATGTGGGTCAAGTTTTAGGCCTAAAAAGGTAATGTTTGAGACCTCCTTTAATTTGCATTTATTTATTACTAAATTAGGCATGTGGTTGCAAGATTTTTGTCGGATTCTAAAAATCATAAAGTTTGACTTTTCGATGTTGAGAGACAATCTATTCAAATTAAACCAATCAGAAATTTTATTAAGTTCAGCATTTATGGTTTTCTCAAGATTTTTTAAATCTTTGCCTGAGATATATAAAGTAGTATCATCCGCAAAAAGAATTGCAAGCAAATTGGAAACAGCTGGCAACTCATTAACATAGATTAAGAACAATAATGGTCCAAGGATTGATCCTTGAGGAACTCCACAATTAATAGGTTGTCTTGTAGAAGAGCTGGCTTCGATTTGGATATATTGATTTCTATTTTCAAGGTAACTTTCAAACCAGTTATTTGTAACCCCTCTAATACCATAATGATTCAGTTTATGCAACAGACGGTTGTGGGTTACTGTATCAAAAGCCTTTCGCAAGTCAATAAAGATGGCAACAGTATAAAGATTCTCTTCAAAAGCATTAACAACATCCTGAACGAATTTGAGTATTGCCCCTTCAGTACTTCTTCCAGGTCGAAATCCATATTGACTGTTAGTAAAAATATCATTTTTGTCAAGATAGGAGTAGAGGCGCTTAAACACAACCTTTTCAAGAATTTTTGAGATCACAGGTAAAACCGAAATAGGTCTATAGTTATTTATATCATTTTGGCTTCCACCTTTATGAATCGGTATAACTTTTGCTGTTTTAAGGTCATCAGGAAACTGCCCTTCAGCTAAACTTAGATTAATAATTTCAACAAGAGCAGGAATAATCGGTGGAGCAACTTGTTTGATAATATCAGTTGTAATCTGATCATGACCAGCTGATTTAGAATTAGCTAAGGTATTGATAATAGAAGCTAACTCAGGACCGGTACAAGGCGACAAGAAAAACGATTTGCTGCTGGGCTGCGAATACATATCTGTGATGGTTTTATTAAGATTAGGGATAGCTTTCTCCAGATTACCACCTATGGAAGTAAAATAATTATTGAACTCCTCTGCAATGTTAGAGGGATTTGTAATTGATTCATTGTTTTTAGTTAGAGTCTTAACCGAAGAGTTGAATTTATTTTTACCCATGAGAGTGTTAATAATTTTCCATGTGTCTCCGATGCTTTGGTTTGCAACTTTAAGTTTATTATCAATATATAATTTTTTCGCTTGTCGTATAATTTGTACATGTACTCTGTTAAATGACTTGTAACGTTCTTCATCTTCTGTCGATCTGGTTCTAAGGACGTCCTTATATAACTTAGCTTTTGTTTTAGAAGATTTAATGATGGCTGAGGTAATCCAGGGATTAGTTGTGTGTTTGTTTTTATGTACAGTCCGGAGAGGGAAACAGTATTCAAATAAGGACTTAAAAGTACTGGCAAAATGTCTGTACACTACATTAACATTAGTTTTTGTATCTGGCAGAAGTTTGTGCGAAGTAAGTGCTTGCCTGAATTTTTGAATAGACTGTGGATTGATGTTTCTAATTTTAAAGTCAACTGATTTAGGCGAAGGACAAGCCGTCACTTTCTTAAAGAAAGTAGTGTGAATCGTGATCATATGATCAGAAATTGGCTCAGTCAGTACTGAAGCAATATAAGGGTTTGTATGGTTGTTGCAGAAAATATTATCAATAAGCGTAGCAGACGTCTTAGTAATTCGTGTAGGAACTGTAATGGTAGGAATTAATCCGGTACTTTGAATTAAATCAAGCCAGTCAGAAACGCTAGCGTCTTTCTGATAACTAAGTAAATCAAGATTAAAGTCACCAACAAGGTAAAGTATATCTTTGGAATGACGTATTTTATCAAGCATAGAAGACACACTTTTACTAAATTCATCATAATTGGTGTTAGGTTGTCTGTAAATGACTCCAATTACGATATCTTCTCTTTAGCATGACGAATTTGTATAAAGAGTGATTGCTCAATATAGCGATTTGTTTCAAGTTCAAGGTCACTTCTACGTTTGAACTGTATGCCGTTCTTTATATACAACATTACTCCGCCATGATCATTATTTTTTTTATCTTTGTTATTGCCAAGATTTACGAAATTATTCAAAGAATAGATGCCTTCGTAGCCATCTGGAATCCATGTCTCCGTAACAGCAATGATGTCTGGAGAACAATTAAAATCATGGATGAAGGATTCAAGTTGATTAAAATGACCATGCAGGCTTTGAATGTTAATACCAACAACAGTAAAAGGAGATGAGTTAAAGCTGTAATCCGAACTTAAATTAATAAATTCAGCGCATGAACTGTATGCTGTATTGGCCAAACTATTAGTCAGTAAATTGGCGTCAACGTCAAATCGTCTTATATGTTCATCATCAGAAAATACTTGAGAAAAGGAGTTAATATTATTATTGACAGCAGTATTCATAAAAATGTAAAGGGTTAAAAAAAAAAAAAAAAAAACAAGGAAGATAAACTGAGTAGGCTAATGCACCAACGCAAGTGAACAACAACAATATTTTAACAAGTAATTAAACTACAAATAAATTAGTTTACTTCAACTAACCTAAAATTAGAAGGGAAAAAAAAGTAGGGTTAATCTTAAGGGAAAATTCTTCAAGATTACGGTAGTGAAGGCGCAGGACATGACAGAAAACTAAAAAAAAATAATAATAAAATAAAATTGAAACAACAGATATATAATGGGAATATTATAAAAAATACTACTGCAGGGGAAAAAAGCTGACTAGCATGGTAGCATTATTAGGAATTAAGATCAGCCATAGACTGAATGTTGATCTTTCTTCCTGTTGAATTTGTGGTCATCACCCGTCCATCAGTAGTCCACACTTTTTTAAATCCGTATTTATTTCTGCAGCCTTCAAAAGTGATAGACGTTGCTCAGTTAGGTCTTCTCGTATCACAATTTTTGTTCCTTTCAGTTTCGACCTTCTTTTAATGACAAGCTGGCGCTTCCTGTATGTTGCAAATTGCACAATAATCGGACGTTTGCCTTCGGGCGTTTGTTTTCCAACCCTGTGGCAGCGACCAATATCGTCCAACTTAAAGTCCTGAAGTTCTAATTTTTGCTGAAACAACTGAAGTAAAACAACTAACTACGTAACAGTTAGTAACATACAGTATCAAAACCTTCAGGAAGAGCTTATTTGTGTTCCTTTCTTGTTTTGATCTTGGTTCAGTTAAAATTTAATGTTACCATAAATATCAAACGAGTGAGACTTTATAATCCGTGCTACTTTGACAGGGGGTAGTAAACAGACAAGGATTGCCGAATTTTGTTTACTATGCTTACTCAGCCAATCGCCTACAAGACTACATTACGTTATGAAAAGAACCAGACATCAACTTTTCCACCAATCAAAATACAGGCACCCACTATTTAAAGCCTTTGTCTACTGCCTTCTATTATTCATCCTGCAGTCTTCGGTAAGTTAGCAGTCGACTGTTGGCACATTCTTTGGAACATGTGTTGACTTTTTATGTTTATTTTAAGTATTGCTTATGTATTTTAGAATGGTACCTTACGTGGTCCTTAAGAATTGTAAGGCTTGAACAATAACCCATCTGCTCCTTTAACAGCCTGGTGTTATTATTTTATTAGTGTTTGACACATTTTAGCACCATTCACTTGAAAACGGGTCCGATCTAGGAACCGAAACGTCGTGATTTTGTATATCACTTGCACTTTATGGCTACTCTGTTATATTTTCTTACTAAAGAGCTTTAAAGCTTACTGCTTCTTGACTTTTGTCTAATTAAAATACTTAAAGTAATGTACAAGAATAAGTTGCTACAACAGAATGTACATATTAGCCTACATAGATTGTGTCTATAACCAATCAACATATAGCCATACACACTTGCAAAATACACTTTCTATTACTATTTCAACACTTCTAGCTTACAATTTAATGTGATGTCTATAAGCAGGATGGAAAGCCAAATCGGGTCGATTAGTGGTAAATAAATGTTAATGCAAATCTATTTCCCTTTCCTTTTGAACTTAAATGACAGACTGCCTGAGCAGGAATTGAAGCCTCGATCGTTGATACCAAAAGCCGATGCCTTTACCACTAATACTTCATATCAGTATGGCTTAACGGCAGCGCTTCGGCCTTTGGTTCATTTGCCGTTCGGAGACATTGACAATTTTGTCCAAAAAGCAACGGAAATATGTTTGTGCCTGTATTTATTTGTATCTTCTATAAATAATTTAATTGTAAGCAATTTCTGAAAAAAACTAAGCATCTTAAACTAAGTTATTGTGGCATCCTGCCTTTGTATCCGTCTTTAAGTCGTTTTTGGTGTATTACAGTAAGATGGTAATGTCACTTAAAAGTCCAAGATGCTTTGGCATCTTACAATTTTGCATAGGCTTTTAAAGATGTTTTCACCATCATAAAATTTAGTCATCTTAAAAATAGATGCTTTCGTAGGCGCCTTGCACATTTGGCATCTTATAGAAAGTTGTTACACATGCATCTTGTAACGTTCACATCACATTACGATGATGTCTACTATTTCTCAACCATCTTAATTTTATTTGTCTTAAATATAAGCTCTTCGAATATGACACATCATCTTAGTTGTAAAACGGCTTGTAAAAAAAACGTCTCATTCACAAGACTTAATTCTTTATAACGCGACTGTGGACCAATGTAGGTTAACGTCGTGTTAGGGAAGAGTTCACTTTGAGCTTGTTTGCGACTCCCAGCCTAACTAGGCGTTTACAACCGTTAAGAAAGTCAAAAATATATTGGTGCGGTTTGTTAATTGTGTAGGTGTCTAAGCATTAATTTAGGTGGCTCGTAGGCTGTAAAGAATGAAACCATTCAATTTTTTTATTTTTTTTTGAAGATTATGACTATGGTTTACTTATGATAACCAAATAATTGGTTTCATTGTAAGGAACTTGTTCTGTACGGTAAAGTGAAGTTTCACAGCATTGTTATTGATTGAATACGAGGCTAATATTCAATTACAAAATTTAAATTTGACTAATTTAAGCCTATGTACCGTGAATGCAAAAGAAAGTAGAAAAAAATGCTTCACAACTTTACGTGTTATTTATTGTTGTAGCATATTAAGACCAAAAGAAACTTAATCTCTTAGGTAAATTTTTGATCATCAAGCACTTTTCAGGCATTTACGATGGTCTTCAAATAAGAAATAGTTTATTCTGCAATTTTATCATTGTTAGTATTTTTTCTTGTTCCGAGTTCAATACGTTTTTATGTTCCGTGACAAGGGACACATTTTTTGTTTCGTGCTCAACAACACCTAGATGAAAGTGAAACTGGCGGGATGAGATGGTGGGTGGTGGGTTGTGGGTAACGTGTATAATGTTTTCTTTTTTTTTTTATTTGCAAACTATTAACTGTACAGGGTGTTCAGAATAAAATCGACAAACTTTCAAGGCGTAATAAGGAGTTAAAGACAAGTCAAAAAATCGTCTACACTTCAAAAATGCCTGGTTACCGAGATATCGCCCTTACACCCCAATTATTTTATGATCGATTATTTAAGCCATGGCTTAATTGGAGCCTGTCACTGAATGCCTGCAAGATGCACGCTTTATTGTGACTTCGTACACCATCTTGCGTGTTTAAGACCAACTTCACAGCTCCACAAACTCAGATGCAACACGGTGCACAAACCTGTAGCTAATCGAATTGTGTTCGAAACTGCGTCTACGTCTAACTCTTGCCAAGAGAGTTATTAAATAAGTTTAAAAAAATTAATATGTAATTAAAGGATAGCATAGCTTAATAATTTCTACATGCAATAAATATTGCTGTAAAAAACATCGCTGCTTTTGATATATCTTTTCGTAGTTGCGTGACACGAAATATCCCGTGTGTCTGCAGTATTATATCACAGTAGCCATAAGCAGCTTGATGGATGTAGAGGCCAGTCGGATAGTTGGTGACCAGGGGCCACTATTTTTTGGAGACGTTCAGCCCCAAAAGTTGCGTAACGTCTGTCAAGTAGCTTGGTAAGTGATGGTGGAGGAGTTTAATGTACTGTGTTGGTATGCTTTGACCTTTTTTTTTGGAGGGGGGGGGGAGGATGGGTGGAATGGTGGTTGCGGATGTGAACTCCTGCTTTGTGAAATATGGTTTCGTTTGAAATTGGGCGCAGAGGTTGCATACAGAGGTTGAGGATTGGTTTGAGGGATCTGGTCCCCAACTTTTGAGCAAAATGTCAGCAAACGGCCTTTTTTTTATTTTCTTGAATGTCTCGAGGCAGTGGCACCGTACTGAAAAAAATTTCGCAGGAAACCGAACAAAGCCTAGGGGTCTGGGGAAGAGCTCTTAGCTCCCGTGTGGGGTACGGGCAGCTGAAGCATTTTACGGTACATCACTGCTGTATCCGGCTCCTAGACAGTACTTTTTCACTTACTCTGGAGGAATTAATATAGCTTTACGACAAATTTTAGGGTGGGGGGGGGGGGGCAGAGTAGCTGGTTTACAACCACTCCCCCTTCTTCCCTGCCCACTGCCTAGGGTTGTTTAATTCCCCTCTCCTTTCTTCTGCTCATGTTTATTTATTACTTTTTTTTTCTTTGCAGTTAAAAAAATAAAATGAGAGTCCACTTTACGGCTATTGCAGTTTGGCCCGGGATAGTGGGGGGGGGGGCGGGGGGCGGGGGGGAACGAGCATTGTAAACGTTCCGGCCGATTCCGGAAGCTGAAACTCGTAAGACATTGAAATACCTGATTCGACCTAGGAAGGCATGACTTGTGATAGTGTTAACCATCGTTCTTAAGGTCTTTCATAAAAATTACCGTACGTTGCAACTACGGCTGTAAATTTGGCACGTGCAATGCCCAAATTTAAAGCCAATGGGCCAGTTGGTTATCGTCCCCCGCCCCCTCCCAACCTTCCAAGGTCATAACTTGGAACAAGCCATTTACATTCTGGCCTTACGGCTTTCAGCTGGTTAACGAAAGCCTATTTAAAAAAGTCGGGAACAATGAACATACTAGAGCTGCCCAGTTTCAGGAAAATAAAACAGGTTTTCTTAGGAATAATAAAAAAAAAGAACTTCTGTAGTATATTCTTTTGCTTTCTTAATTTAAAAACAGCATTACTTTGAACTTATTTTTCATTATGGAAACGCAAAAAGCTGTTGCGTATAGTAAGAGGCTTTGAAAAGAAGCCAGGTACGCTTCCCTGCAAATCCCTTTAGTACCTGAGATTTTGCAAGCTGCTCCTATCTTGGCAAGATTAGACGATATTGCAGTTTCGAACGTAATTCGATCATCGCGAAGTTTTCCCACTGGTTGGTGCACCTTTATGCATTCGAGTATGTTTAGCATGAGGTCACATTAAGGCGTGTGCTTTCCAGCCAGTCGGACAAAGGCTACTACTAAGCCATGACTTAAATACTCGATCATAAAATAATGGGCGTGATATCTCGGTAACCAAGCATTTTTGGATAGATGTTGTATAGGACTTTTTGACTTGTCTTTACCTACTTAGTATGCCCTAGAAGTTTGTCGGTTTTATTCTGAAGCACCCTGTATTTAAGGTATTTTTAGAGGTATTTTTAATGTCAGATTATCCTTGGTTCCTTTGCTTGTCTTCATTTGGGAACATGTTAACATTCAGTAGACACAAATATTGAACCTAAGTAAATTCTTCTTCGCATATAATAACAATGAATGGAGATTAATTGAAATATTTCTCAAGGGTCAAATAATTATGCGTAGTGTTAGCAATGTTGTACACGTGGTTGCATCCAGTGTTAAATTATGGATTCATAGGAATTCTATCTACACGAATTTTGCTCCTAAGTGCTCCTAAGAATGATGATATATTTAAAAAAAAACAGCAAGTATGTCTTACAGAGATATGACTTGCTGACTAGAAACAATTTTCCCTTCTAAATAACATCAGCAACTTGTTCATTTTCCAACTTAATAAACTGCCATCTTAAAATGTAAGCAACTTAACTTAGTTCCCGACTTATAATGTTCTACTTAGTTCCCTTTTAAAACGATGACATCTTTGACTGTTTCACAACTTAAAATAAAGTAAATTACCCTCTTAAATTATTAGCAACTTTGCCAGTTTTTAAACTTAAAATATGTTGACGTATTAAAACTTTGGCATCTTTTCCAGTTACACAACTAAAAATAATTGCTAGCGTACAATTTTGCCATTTGATAATAAGATGCAAGTTTACGTTAACTGGCATAATAAACGGCACCAATCTAAAATTTGAATTCATCTTTAACTTGAAGTACTTTGAATCCTCAAAACACAGGTCCATTCCATCTTAAATTAAGATGGATTTACGCTTTTCAGAAATTTTAAGATGCTTAATTTTTGCAGTATATGTGGAAATATTAGTAGCAAGGGTATTTTTTAAGTTTGCGCAGCTGAATGTGATTAACCCTCCGATATAATTCCAGGTCGTGTGTGCACTTTCGTATTGTCTTGTTTCCACTTACGGTGGGGAAATCCAGTTGAGGTTTAAACTTAATCCTTCGGTTAAGCTCGGTAATAAGGGGAAATGGTGATATCCATCACGAAATAAGTTGAGGGCTAAGCAAAATGTAGCCTGTAGGTCGAGGACTAACTTAATACTGTATAGTTAGCCCCGAGATGTAAAAAGCGGTGATATTCATCCAGGATTAGCGTTATTCCTGAGCTTTAACAACATTTTAACATAAGTATATCGACGCTAATTTAGCCTAAAGGTCGAGGTCTAAGGAGTAAAGAGCTAACAAAACCCCTACTTGTCCAATGGACATCACAACTTTTTTCTCCAGTCCACTAACTCCCAGGTCGAGGGTTAGTTATATCCAGGATGAAGCTACTCCGGGGCTAGTTTAGACGTCAACTGGATATCCCCATCGTTACTAGCTTACTATAGGAGACAATAAAAATTTGTTACACGCACTGTAACCAACTGATGGCGGCGTTTAATCCACTTGGCGACGCTTGAGCCCTGGAAGAAGGATTATTCTCCATGGTGTTCTTCATCGCATTTAAGGAGTAAAAGTGGTGGGGGGGGGGGATGAAACTTGGTGGAATGTAGTCACCTGGTACTGACCCTTTTAAGAGGTATCATAATTTTTTTCCTACTGTTTTATTTTAATTAACGTACTGAAAATTTGAATGTCGGTAGGCACCTCCTTCAACGCGACCTTCAAAACAAGCCAATAATTTAAAATTTGGAGTCCAACTTTTTTTTTAATTGTTAAAAAATAACATATCGCTCAGCTTATGTGCCTTTTCTCTTGACTTAAATGCTCTAGCAATGTTCGATTGGACTTTTTGGAAAGCCAGTGTATGTGGCTACGAACTGAAACTCATAAACAAACGTTAAAAATACAGGTTGCAATTTTTTATTTTTTCAAAATTTTCAATTAAAAAAATCACATTTTTTTCTTCTTTACCAACCTTTCCAGCTTCTTACTCTACATATTATTAAATTTCATTGTTTCAGATGTACTCAGCAAAACAAAACAAAAATTGAGAATTGGACGAGTAGTTTGCGAGAAAAAGTACATTATATATTACAGCGTGCTGCGGAAAAAAGAAATGTAAAAATGCACTAAAATTTGAGAAAATTATTTATGTGAAAAGAACGACAAACGTGCAGGAAAAACACATACTTTCAGGCATCTCAGTGCCCTACAGGTAAGTGAAGTATATCCTGAGACTGTCAGTACCTCTTTTTCGCATTTATAATGCGTATCCTTTCGATTTTAGTCACGTTTTTATCCTTCGTGATGATATATGTAAGATGTTATCTATTGAGCACTATTTTTTTTATAAACATAGCCACTCTTATAGATCAAAACGGCATCCAGTACACCAAAATCTCTTTGAGTACGTAGAAAATTGTAGTTTTTCTGCAACTTTTCCACCTGCAGTAGCGCAGAAGAGGCGAAATTTACAAGTTTGGGAGCCAGTGCACTCTGCAGTCAATATTTATTTTCGCAATGTTAGAGGAGGAAAATCGTAAAAATAAATATACAGCAATGTTCTACGGATAATCAGGCTACCAAATTATGCCCAAAAAAATTATTTTAGCCCTCATACCACCTTAAAATGACTGGACGCCTTCGTTCGCAAAGGATACATTGAGCATGCTAGCATGCTGACATTAAGCAATGATTGGGTACGTATTTAACCATGGAACATAAGTTGAAGAATGACGAAGCTAATATCTAGTCTTCAACCCTACCTTCTCTCCAAGCCCCCCCCCTACACGAAAACTTTAAAATACTTCCACCAATTTCCCATGGGTAGAAAAAGAAACCCTCAGTAAAAGTGGCTGCCATAGTTCATCCGAATAGCTCCCCAAAAAATGTCGAACAATGAACGAACAGATAATCCAATTATTAAATGTAGAATAAAAGAAAAGAAAGTTAGTGAAGATGACGGATGATAAAAATCCGAAACTTTGTTCTCGAAACTTTTTTTTTATGACGCTTTGGCCGGAAGAGTTTCTAGTGTTAATGCTCAACCGATAGCTCCACGGGACTTCTCCTTCATTAAACGAGAAGGGGTATTGGGGGGTATGGGGGGGTATGGGGAAGGTTGGCGTGACAGACCCGAGCTAAAAGCTGGCCCAAGCACCCGTGACTGCAGTCTTCCATCACCGTTATATCATTTTAGTGTGGATTTGAGCCGAGTAAGTGTCGACCAACCGCTCCACTGTGAGAACATTGCGCACTAATATCCCAGCTCATAGAAGCCGAGAAAGTAGGACCTAACTGCTATGTCTGCAATGACAGCAGGGGCCGTTAGACTCTAGAAAGCCTTATTGCCACTGTTATTCTGTGCGGGTTGATAGAGATTAATAGTGTTATGGTGTGTGAAGCAAGCTAAGAATGGGTGGGGTAATAATAAGGTTGGTGAGACGGTCCGTGAGTAGAAAAATAATGATGCTTTGAAACGCTAACACTATGTAACGGGATGGGCTAATAGATGTTGGTCAGTAAGATGAAAGAAGCGGAATGTTGGCTCCATTGTTGGTGTTTCGTTTCTGGTTTTCGGTTTTGGTTCGTTTTTGGTTTTTGGTACAGTGTAAGTTCTTTATTTGTAAACCACAAGATGTGTTTGTGCATGTGTATGTTTGGGGTGGAGGTACAATTTGAAAAAGGTTTTGACGTGCTATATATTTTGCACAGTTTTGACTGCACTTATACTCTGAAAGCGCTGCGCATTAATAGCATAAAAACACTGTACACCAGCTCAACCTCCAAACGATTTGTGTATATTCAGTACACAAATCGTGTGAAAGCTGAGCTTGAACACAATGATGCAAACTATCACTCTACACTGTCTTCAGAGTTAGTTGAAGTAAGCATGGTTAGGAAGTAAGCTTGGACAGTAGCCGGTTTTGGCAAAGTTCTTACCAGACCTACAGAGTCTGCTAGTGTGAAACTACCCAGACACTGCAACAGCTGCGAGAGAGCTAATACTGGCCAATGGCCTAGATGCATCGAAGCAGGGACGTAAAGGAGGTGGGGGGAAGAGGGGCAAGAAACGCCGGGCCCTATATCTTCGGGGGACCCCTGTAAACGAGCCAAAAAAAAGAAAAAGATCCTATTTCACGGTAGAAAACAGGTGCCGAGGAACAAAAGAAAAAAGGTCCTGAATAATGAAGAGACCTCCAGACCGAGACTTCTGTCGCGAGGGTCCCACTACTTCTGTCGCTAACAGTTTTTAGATGATCTTTAAGAGCCCTTCGATGCAACGTACCAGCTCAGCCCCAATATGAATTGTGCGCTGGCATCACACAATCGTAGCTCGTAATCTGGATAGCACTACTGCCAGCACACAGTGTGTATACTTCACAGTGAGCGACAGCTCAGTCGCTAGACAGTATGCTACTGCGATATATTTTGCGACTGAGCTGATGCAAAATTCGTATCTTAATTAAATGGAAAGACAAAATCATGAAAAAAATTAAAAACAGGCAACTTTATTATGAACCCGTCCACCCAATTATATACTATGGGAACCTTCCAAAAAAGATGTCGCTGAAATTTTCTTGTTTCTCTCCCTTTACTCGTTTCTGTAAATCCACACCGCTCAACGTGTCACAAATATCACTCTCTCCCCGCTTTGTCACCGATGAAGAGGAAAATAATATTTTTATTGTTGTTATTGGCTTTTTTTTACTATTATTCAGCCTTTTTCAGAATGAATGAAAAAAAAAGAAATATTGGGTGGGGATCACTCTTTTTAGGTAGCATGCTTATCATCACTTCTGCCAGCCACACAGCTCTTACAGTTTTAAGCACATTGCTTTGCAGTTTTGAGTTAAATAGCTCTTTACTTACAGTCGAGTAACTTAGCTTTCTTTAGCTACTTAGGAACGCCTGTGTAACAACAATCTCCACCAATGTTTACATAAATAATCCTAACGAAGAAAAAAACTACAGGTTCGCCATCTTTAGTCGGTGGATTAAGAGAAAAAAAAACCGCCACGAAGAGCAGATGAGGCCACTGTTTCTTCAGTGACGTCACGCTGAAGAATCAGAAAATGAATTACGCCTTTATAAACAACTTGATGGCATCAGCGATGAGCGCTTTGCAAATTTTACGAAAGTGTTATATGTGAAAGGTGTTACTTTAATTCAGCACAAGTAAATTCGTAAAATACGTATTGGTTGGGACATAACTTTTATTCATAACTGACTCCCTGTAATTGTTATGGAAAACGCATGAATCCTGAACTTAGCTTTAACTTTTATTTACTGTCAAATCACCAGAGGCTGGCGTTACAAGACAGGAGACAACAGTGTACAATATAGTACAGGCAACACATTTTAAATAAATATATAGACGTAAAATATAATACAGAATAAATATAACCAATCTGATCTGAAAGGTGCATCATCAAATTAGGCTAACATCTAGAAAATACAGTTTTGACTAACCTATGTATACGTTATATTTTTATAAAAACAAAAGAACAAATTTTTATACTCTTAACGAAAAAAAATACATTTTATATGGCTGTTACCATGTTAAGTGTACCCAATGATATTTGAACAGCATAAGCCAAATTGAATTTTATTAACAGTTTTTAAAAAGTTAGAATTAATCAGGTTAATTATAAACAGTAAGGTGGGGTGCCAAAAGTTGAATGTTTTCCGTTCTGTTCTTTTCCCCCTTAAGGTAACAACCTTTAATTTACAGCACCATTCTCGCTCCAACGTGGTCGGCCTACTACTATCATAAATTCTGTTGAAGCTATCTGTCAATTGTAGAGTAGCCACGTCGTCAAAAAAAAATTCAGAATACACGCATAAAATGATTAATTGGTCATAAAAGCTTTGGAAGATGCTACTCTTATGGTTTTAGTTTATTTACTAGATTTTTTACGCGTTTTAAAATTTAAATGCGTTACATTTTCTATGACACGTATATTTTTCGCTTTCCTTCATTTTCATCTCAGCATGCCTAATAGAAGCGCTATGAATCAAGCACGATCTGTAGCGACACCATTATTATTATAACAGCTAGATTTACAACGAGACCCAACGAGGCACGTGCCTAGGACCACAGGATTTAGAGCCCCTACAGTCACTTCTTAAACTTTAAACACTAGTTATCGAATCAAGAGTGGAAAAATTATAACAAAAAACTTTTTTCTAGTGAGATTATTGTCCACACATCGTTACCAGGAATTCTTTTCCTTCACTTGGAGTCTTAAGATTGTATTTAGGTCAGTGGGTAGCCACGTTGGTATTTATCTCAGTGAGCAGCCACCTTGGCAGTCGTTTTTCTTTAAAATTATTTTATTTACATTGCAGAAATATTGTAATTTCAAGGGTTCACTGCAGACTTGTTAAATTCAAACTTCTTTACTTCTTCCTTAGACATAACGCAATTTACAAAAATAAACATTTAACAATCCGCACATGAATCGAGAAATTGTCCAACAAGACAGTTCGTGCACAGAGTTCTGTCCTTGTTGCGTTCTTGTTGGGAAAGACCTCTCTTCGCGCCAAACCATCTTCAATATAAGGGCTAGTTTTCGCTACAAATTATGGAAACAGTTTCCGTAAAAGGAACGCACGTGTCTCGCACGTGGAATAATAACCAAAAACCCGGCATTCGAAAGTTGGCCAATGTTTCTTTTCATCGTTCGAGTAGAACACCATAATTAGCTCTAATTATAGTCATTAGGTAATTACGGTCAAGTCAGCAAGCAAGAGATGGCAACTTTACACCTCCAACCCAACGCTGTGATTCGTCCACAACAAATCACGGTAAGTGCAGGCCACTAGTGATGCATATCACCAGGAACGCTGCACAGAAGGCAAAGATGATCTCCAACCCTCTGAGCACAAACACATCACTGCACTTCGGCCGCACTGCACCAACACCAACACTGCACAACTGCTGCACACCGCTGCACTCATCTGCACACCACTGCACTCCACAACACCACTCCACATCCACAACACGGCAACAGGACCATCTCAATACCAAACGGCCCCACTGACACACCAAATACGACACACCAATTTTACACTCTGCAGCACTCAGGAAACTCTCTCTTTAACTAGCAATCCATCCACTTATGCTACAACACACCACAAGAAAGCCTCCAAAAAAACTTTCTTTTCGCTCCATCTCTTCTCTTGCCACCCTAAACACACCATACCACAAAATACCACACACAACAATCCACCTCCCTGGATCCAACTCAAAAGTACTGTTCACCACTGGAGAAAACACATTTTTGCCATGGCAAACCCCCCTACACTGCTAACAATAACACTATAAACCTAGCACTGTAAACCTTGCATGTTAACAACAGCAACAAAACTTCGTCAGACACAGAATTCAACAACACTTTGGGAGAAGCAAGCACACACTGCTGCTTGTAAAAAGCTTTCCCGCAACTGTTGCCCCCTCAGACTTTGTCTGGTGCCCCTTTGTTCACACTGACAGCTAAAGGCAATACTAACTTTGCATAGTTATTTAACATGTGCAAGCCATCACCAGTCAATCCTAACCTAGACTTGACTTTTTTCTTCGTGTTTATAACCAATAAAGCAGATTTTGCTTCCACTATCACCACACTCGGCACCTACACTTTTGCTTTACCCTTGCAGACAGAGGGCCACCAATAGCTTCCTCGTTTACTTGTCTGCTCGTGACATTCCCAGGTTTCCCTCCTGAATCCCACACCTGAGATCGCCTGTATAACTCTTTACCTTTCACTCCATTCTCTCCTTCCACTACCATGACATTGACTCCAACCTCATTACTAGTAGTAACCTGTGCAAACTCATCTTTCCATCTTCCCCCCTTTCCATCTGCGATTTCCCTCTTTAATCTCACCTTTCTTCCGTAAACTAACTCCGCTGGAGTGAAGTTTGCCGTCTCACAAAAAGTAGACGTACTTGTAAACTTAGCTGGTGCTAAAACATCATTCCCTTTGTCAGGATACTCCAAATCCAAAGCCCTGCTACAGTCTACCCTCGTTCCGTGCAGCCTTTCTACAGCCTGAGACTGTGAATGATAAGGCTTACTATTTACAAGGCCGATTTCACACTCCTTCAAGAAACAAGCTGCCCGTTCAGAAACAAACGGTTTTCCAAGAATCGATCGGAGTTCCACAGAGAACCCAACCCTTGAACAAATCGCCAAGCTTTCATTTACTACTGTATGTGAGTTAGCCTCCCTGACAGCAACTGCTTCAGGATACCTAGTCGCCCTATCACAAACCTTTAAGACATGCGTATTTCCGTCAGACGTCACTTTGAAAGGCTTTACGAAATCCACTTCCACCTTAATGAAAGGCTCTGCCACAACCGGAACTAAAATCATTTCGTCCTCTCCCTTCCTTACACCTTTCCTATATTTCCTACAGATTTCACACCACTCTATCCAATTTTTACATTGTGCACACATTCTTGGCCCATGCAATACTTCTTGCAACCTGGCAATGTTCGTTTCCTTGGCCATGTGCCCAAAATAGGCATTAGCATGTGCCCTTCTTACCAGTTGCTCCGTAAGCATTTTAGGTACCACTACCTGGCCACACATTTTGGTGCCATTTGCTGCCGACCATTTCTTACTTAAGTCATCATCCTTCCAAAAAAACGATGTACCTTCAATGTCAGTTGCCACTCGACATCCCTCCAACCCAGGATCAAGCACCTGCCCTTGACTTAAAACTTCAGCTTTAACAGCTAACAAGTCTTGAATTCCTGCTGTCAACAAACCTACATTAACATTCCTTACAACCGTTTTACTAATTTCCGTACTTCTTACAGAGTCGGCCACAACACTAGCTTGTTTATTGACTAAAACGTGTTGTGACTGGACAACTGTATCATTTTGTGCAAGCCCATTATCTTCGACCTTGACACTAATTTCAGCAATTACCTTATGTTCACTTGCAACATTTCTAACACTTTCCCCCGTTTCCTCACCTTCAACTTTAAAAAGACCCTCCAATACATCACCATCAATTAACTGATCTGAAGCTGCAGCCTGCTTTTCGTTACTTTTCTGTCCATTGATACCCGTCTTCGACCTAGCTATCGCAGTCCGTGTTTTGTTTACCTTTGTTTCAATTTTCTGTAGCTTTTGGTAAGACTTTTGGCTAAGCAGAAAGTCGTACGTTTCGTCCTTGAAAAATGGCGACACGCCGCATTCCAGCATAATGTAGCCATCTTCCGTTGCCAATTTTACCTTTGCCACCGGAAAGTCTGTTACGTTTTGACTTACAACTGACGACAAAACAACCCGTTTCCCTGTGAACGAACTAGGCTCTACTATTTTACTTGTAACCACATCCATAAATGCACCTGTATCCAGCAAATACCTACCAGGTTTTCCATTAATTGTACATTTCTTACATAACTGGCTTTCCACCGACTGTGTACCACTTCTAACTTTAAAAGAGCTAACCTCCTTTCCACTGTGTACACTAGGCAATTGAGTACATACATTTCCCACTGAGGATTTGGTACCATTGTTGGGACAATCCCTTTTCAAATGCGAGCTCGAGCTACAAATGTAGCACTTACGTGGCCCGTCCGCCTTTAAAGGCGCTCTCCTACCAGACTGATTATTGTCGTTAGCTTGCGGCCTTGCTTGCGCATTGTAAGCCGAAGCTGTAGTACCATTGATCGTACCATTATTACCTGAACCATTTCTAGTACTATTGCTATTGTTACCATTACCATTGTTACTGTTCCCATAGTTACTAGTACCATTCCCTTGGTTGCCTCCATTGTTCCTGTTACCTTGACTACCTTGATAACCATTACCATTCCGATACCTGCCATAACCATTACCATTGGTACCTCCTCCACGGTAATTATTTCCGCCCTGTGGTCCGCCTTTTCCATTGTCAGAACCACTCCCCTGTCTTAGAACTGCCTCTTAGAGATTAGCGCAGTAATCGTCTGCAAGCGAAGCTAAGTTCAAAACAGACTCTTGTTTACCCTTATCAATAAGCCATACTCTTATCGGACTTGGTACCTTATTCAAAAAGTCCTCTATTAATACCTGCTGGAACAATTTTTGGAAAGAATCCCCACAATCAAGTTCCTTAACCCATTCAGTACCCAGTGTTGTCAAAGTGTGAGCAAAATCTAAGTACGTTTGTTTATCAGTTTTTTTTGCTGACCTAAACTGGTTATGTAAACACTGCTCTGTAACATTAAATCTTACTTTAAGAGCTTTCACACACAGATCAAAATTTGCAAAGTAATCATCAGAAAGACGCATGAGTGTTTCCCGCGCTTTCCCTGTAAACAAAGATAACAATCTGAAAGGCCACTCTTCTTTGTTAAAGCCCATCCTATCACAAATTCTAGTAAAACCAGACAAGAAAACTAATATGTTGTCTTCCTTCTCCCTGAAGGGTTGGCACAACTTCGACATGTCATAACGTTTTTCTTGTTGTACAGACTCTGTTTTTACCTTTAATTGTTCTTGCTTAAAGGACAACTCCCTTGCCTGCATTTCATCATTATGCTGCCTAGCATTTTCGCTAATACGCAGCTCATGCTCCTGTTTCTCCCTCGTTAATCTATCTTCTCGTTCCCACTTCTCCCGTTCTAGCTCTTCGTGACGATCCAATCTTTCTCTTTCTATAGCTAATTTTTCTCTTTCAATTTCGTCTAGCCTAGCCAATTTCTCCCTCTCAAATTCTTCATCCCTTTCCTTTAATTCTTTTTCCCTTGCTAATTTTTCCCTTGCTAATTCGTCCTGCCTCTCTCTTAATTCTTTTTCCCTTGCTAATTTTTCCCTTGCTAATTCGTCCTCCCTCTCTCTTAAAGCCTCCTCCCTTTTTAATTCTTCTTTTCTTACACTTAACCTTTCCCTCTCTAATTCAGCTTCTAAAATTCGCCTGTCCTTTTCATCTTGCTTTTCCTTTAATTCCCTCTCTTTTTCTTCATTTATTACCCTTTTAGCCTCTTCTACAGTTTTAACTGCTTCTTCAAGATCATCCACCAACAAAGCTCCTCCCTCCAACCCACCTTTAAACATAGCCAGAATTTCCTTTTTTTTCTAGGCGCATGTAACCCCAAATCCTCGCACACAGCTTTCAAATCAATCACAGTTTTATCACTAAGCAACTCCATTGTAAAATTACTTAATTACCTAAGCAACCAACAATCAAAAAATTAGCACCAACACGCACAACAGTTCCCGCAAGCTTCAAACAACACTTTTTCCCCAAACGCCCTAATACCAAGGTGTAAAAAAAGTTAGCCACAGCTCACCTGTTGCCGCGTTGTGGAGACGCTGCCAAGACGACTTCTACATCCAAACTGACGAACCCAGGCTTGCACTGACGATGACTTCAAACCCTATTTCGCTTCTTCCATTACCGGAATTCGCCGAAATTTTCCTTCTCACACGACGAAGTGCAGCATTACCGCCCACTCTCGCTGATAGGAATGTTCTCCGTCCCTCGTCCAGTCACAATCTTGTCTGCCAGCTCAGCTTTTCCGTTTCTTGACTCGTCTTTCTTGAACCACAGGAAGCCCCTTTAATCTTCCTCCCTCGATGGTTGCCGCCAAAGTCGAAATTCTGCCACGGAAAGTGAACCCACTGAGTTGGAGAAGCTCACCACTACCATCTAAGTTGACTTGACCGCCGACTTTCGATGCAGCTGTGCCCCTTTAACGTGAAAGTCCGGATGTAAGCCAAAACTGCTGGTTTCTTCGACGTGTAAACCCAGCTTGACCGCTGTCACCAATGTATTTACTTTACACTTGATGCAGACGCAATTTGCTTCACCACTGCCAATGGAGACACAAAGGCAGCACCCTGACCGTTGAAACTCGAACAAATCGACATGAAATCCAGCTGCTTCCTCGACGTGAAAGTACGGCTACACCGCTGCCACCAATGTAATTTCAAGGGTTCACTGCAGACTTGTTAAATTCAAACTTCTTTACTTCTTCCTTAGACATAACGCAATTTACAAAAATAAACATTTAACAATCCGCACATGAATCGAGAAATTGTCCAACAAGACAGTTCGTGCACAGAGTTCTGTCCTTGTTGCGTTCTTGTTGGGAAAGACCTCTCTTCGCGCCAAACCATCTTCAATATAAGGGCTAGTTTTCGCTACAAATTATGGAAACAGTTTCCGTAAAAGGAACGCACGTGTCTCGCACGTGGAATAATAACCAAAAACCCGGCATTCGAAAGTTGGCCAATGTTTCTTTTCATCGTTCGAGTAGAACACCATAATTAGCTCTAATTATAGTCATTAGGTAATTACGGTCAAGTCAGCAAGCAAGAGATTGCAACTTTACAATATTGCTAATGTAAGCCTATTTAGCTAAGAACTTCATCTTTCTTCCTGAATCCTTTGTTTTAGGCCTTAAAAAAAAACTGTTAGGTTATTTTTATTTTGAATTCATTGAGGGCCGTAGGTGGATGGATGGATTGTGGCTCTCTTCACAGTCAGTAAAATATACTAAATTTCGACGAGACACACACTAGTTCGTACCATGCCACATTGCCAAACTCATATCTTCAGTGGTTGTGAGACGTTTGAAGAGAAAACGTTTGGCTTATTAACGAAAACAGCTATCTACAATAGACAATACGTTTCCCGCCTTCAGCTTTGCTGAGCTTTAGGAATGCTTCGAAAGCTTGTTTCTGTGTTGGAGCCTGTAGCGCAGCGGTAGTGTCAATGCCTGCGGTGCAAGAGGTCCCCAGTTCGAATATCGTAGCTTGCATCTTTTTTTTTCTTTAACCTATCGTTTATTTTTTTAAGCCTTTCTTTTAGTCTTGAGATGGCCATCAACTCCTATTTTTTGACCAATTTAACTTTTTTTTTTACATTTTTAAGATTGTGGTTGCTTTGGTGACATTTTTTTCCGGCCTACCGTACTTTGGGTGTATTCTGAAGTGAGTTAAAAAAAAGCAATCTATCATTTGGTATAGGTTAGCTGTGCCCTACTCTCCCACCTCCTCAATCAGGAGCCACCAATGTGGACACTCTAGAATTATCTATGTAATAGGGTCAAGTAATAATGCACCAACAGAAAGGCTTAACAAGAACAATAAAAATCCTTTCATTTTCAGCTCCTTTCCGAAATTTGGCAATGCGGTTGGCCCCAATTTACGAAGTATCCATTCATCTAAAAACTTTAATTTTTAAATATAGAACATTCAAGCATTAAGGAAGGAGAGTTTTTTTTATGATTTTTCTCTGGGTTAATAAAATTCGGGAAGCCAACCAGTTGAAAATAAGCAATTAGCATTGAATCTTATAGACATCCGGCGTATTAGCACACGTTTCAGTTAGTAGTTCTTTGGCAGAACATAAACAAAAAACTAATTCACCCTGCTTAGTCAAAAAATTCGTAAGTCTGTTAAATGGCTTTGCGAAGGAGGGTTTTTTCGTTTTTGTGTCTAGGGCAAACAGATCCTCGGGAAAAAATAAAGCCAAATTTGCCATAAAAACAGGAAAAAAATTTCTGGTAACGTACTGGCTGTCGTATAGCTACTTTTACACTATTACTCTTTAATTAACTGTTAAATAGCTGACTTGTAACTGATCTCCAATGCCATTTATGAAGTGAGTGTAAGTATGGATAAAACTTAAAATAGAAATATCAGCAGTTAAACCATTGCATTTTTTTGCATTGCATTTTTTTTTCGATTCGTAAGTCGAGGTTGAATAGCAGATCCATGAAAGTGTAAAGAAAAGCAGGTAGTCACAATCAAAGACTAACCTTCCGCAGTCTTTAATGCTGAATGCATGCCTGGATAACTTTTTGCCTTATGATTATTTTTTTTATAAGAATTAATGTGTCATTTCATAATAACCATGCAACCTGCAGTACAAATAACGCTTTTCTCGCATCTTCCGATTGCCACGCGTTCATGCAACATGGAGACTTGAATGCAGTTGTAGACGACCAGTGCTATACTTCCTATGGTCGGTTACATCTAAGGTTCATCACCCTACCATCGCCTCAAAATGGCAACGTTTCTTTTGGAACTACAGACACGCTGCCTAACTTCCATCGTAATAAGTCTTCGTCTCTACTGTCACAAAAGCAGACGATAACGTAAAGAAAGGGAAGTCATGGATCAGGGGTGGGGGGGGGGGGTGGAGTGGAGGGATTATGAAGGGAGAAGGGAGCATTGGGTGGACCGGCTACACGCGCACAAGTTCGTAATATCTTTCATTGTCAGGCCTAAATTTCAAAGAACCGAGGGGGAAGATGTTCTACATCTTCTTTGCTTGTAGTTCGTCGAAATTACCAGAAGCGAAAGTGAAACAAAGAAAATAATAGAAACCCCAAGTTTAGAGCAAGATAATACAAGAGAAAGAGATGACTATGGTAGATAAAGAATTACATTTGCGTTCTTTGCCCTCAAAGTTTAACTTTTTTTTTAACATCGTCGTCGTACTGTCTTCCGTTAGCTATAAAGTCATGAATTTTCTTCGTTCTTTTTAAACCATATTTCACGTCGCAAGACACCATTAAAGTCGACTATGAGGACGCCCATGTCTACATCAAACTATGACAGTTTTTACTATTTCAGACGTTATACGTTGTTTGGTACGAATATACTTGTGATGCTTAGCTGAAGATGCTACATACGAAGAATGGGATAGGGTCCCGTGAGGGCTAAAGCCAAAGCAAGAAATTATCTGCGAAGGTGTAAGTCAGTCATTTTAGGCCTCTGGCACCCAATATTGGGTCATGGGGTCCAACATGGATCAACACTACAAACGTTAACAACTCGTTGGCAAGGCTTTACTATATTCGTCCAGTGATAGCTCACTGTAAACATGTTTGTTACGGTACCTCAAGATAACCACGTGACCTATTGTAGGATTCTTGCATATCGGCCATCACGTATAGTCACCCCAGCTGTGGTCCTGTTTTTTTTTTATTTTAATCACCTTACCAACATGTATTGGCACCTTTTCATTGAACCAAAGTATTGACTTTGCAACGTGCAAGCAACCCTTCGTTGGGCAACGAATTACCCTACGTTATCACCCCTCATTGGACCGCGTATTTCTTTTATGCCCTACCGATATGCTTGAAGATGTCCAATGATTTGCATTCAATAAAAATTGTTTAAAAAAATCAACACACAAATTGCTTACAGTTAATATTTCAACCCCGTGTAGGTGCGATGCCGTCTTCATAACAAAATTACATTACCAACATTCAGCCAGATTGGTTCGTTGGTTCGTCTAGACACAAAGTAGTGTGGAAACTCATAGCACCTCCTGCTTGCCTAAAACCAATAAAGTTTGTTAATATAAAATGCTGTGCCTCATTGATAAAGTGTTTATAGTTAAAAATAACTATCCTATATTTGGTAGAACCCTGGTTACATTAAATTCAAAATAAAAAAATAACAACCCTTACTCAGACCCAGGCATACGTTGAACACTTTATAAGTGAAGTATAGCGTTTTATATTTACAAATTTCGTTGTATTTAGGCATATCAGAAGGTGCTACGATTTACCACTCAACTTCGTATCTAGACAAACGTTAACGTGGCTCGATGTTGGTGATATAATTTTGTACTCAAGAAGGCATCACACCTGATGCTGAAATATTAGCTCATGAGGAAATTGTGTGCTGGGCTGATTTTATTGCATGACCTATCAACATGCTGGCACTCCAACAATTGACCGACGGATTTCTTTAACTGCTCCACCAAACTGTTGGTATCCTTCATTGGCCACTGTATTTCTTTAACTGCTCCACAAACCCGTTGGCACCCCTCATTGGTTCAACGCATTTGTTAACTGATCCTTCACATGTTGGCATCCCTTAGTGGGCCAATGTAGACGTTTCTTTCAATGCTTTTTCAACATGGTTGGCATTCTTTAAGGTAGCCTGGATGCATTTCTTTACCCTTAACAAAAAAATTTCCAATAGGCCCCTAAACTTGGACACAGCATACTCAACAATCAGAAATTGGCCTGATCATCAACTTCCTAAACTTACAATCCTAAGCATTTATTTCCTTGATAGAAATCACGGCATGGTACCGAATACAGATGATTAAATTAAGGAACGAAACAGAATGTTGGTGGTTGATGTAGAGGCCAAATTATTTTTAATGGAAAATTATGAATAAATAAAATGAAGGTTGAACAAAGAAAGGGAAAAATAACTCTTAGAGAATCAATATATTCATGTCAGTGATAGTTCTGAGCCTTCTTGCAGGGAAAACAGCTATCCTTTGTAACACGAATCGGCCAGTTACTGGTGTAATGCTTTAGCCATTATTAATTTTTGTCCGGGGAAAAATGAATTTTAAAACTGCAAAGCAGAAAATGTGATAACTTTCGAAGTTAAATTTGATTTAACATCTAACACTGGATACATTCCTGAACGTGCTTCTAGAGCCTGTGCCCTCATCTTAGTCTTGTTACATTCTTACTTTGTTCGTTGTGTCTTTGATTAGTTAATCATATCACAAACCAAAATTGGTAAAAGTGGCCGCCAAGTTCCGAATGGTTCGGCCCTTCAAAGGAGTGATATCAACACACCAAAACATTCGCCAAGTTAATCGCACCGCTTAATAGTTCGAAGGTTAAATGAAAACTAGAACATTGCTACTTTTGGTAGCAATGTTCAAGTTTTCATTTAACGTCCAAAGTATTATTCGGT
>JAHWFP010117323.1:0-72001 GCA_023313725.1 Lithobius niger | reverse complement strand
TTTTTTTTTAATTGTATATTTGAATCAACTCCACTACCGTGCAGATGTGTAATAAAGTGGCACGTCAACAAGATGGTTTTCCACAATTTGATACTACCTTTTGTCTATAGGGCGAACCATTCTCAACTTGGTCACTTCTTTACAGGTGTTTGGTTTGGTTTTAATTTTGTTGTAATTTGTTTTATTTCGTTAGTTTTGGTGTGTTGATATCACTCCTTTGAAGGGCCGAACCACTCTCAACTTGGTGGCCTCTTCACCAGTTTTTGGCTTTGTTTATTTTGCTTTGTTTTTAGAGTTGGTTTATTTTTCGTAAATTGGACGTGAATACAATTTCTTTGGCAACGTTGTTTAGATTTATCGTGCTGCACTAGTGTGTGCCTAGGCACGCACGTCAGTATACACGGTGTCATTGCCTGAACTTTGGCTGTCCAATGAGAGACGATAACGACAATACTAACAATGGTTATAACAATATTTTCGTATTTACACGCCATCCCACGCCATCCTCGATACAAACCATAAAAGGTACGCAGTTCGTATCGTATACTGCAGCCATTCGTCCAATTTCATAGCTGGAAGCCTTCCCGTTATGTCTGTCGGTATCGATGAATAATCACCCTATGGAAATTAACATGGGGATGAGCGGACTAGAATTAGCTAGCTAGCTAGTAGCTAGTAATTATGCTTAAAGATGTAAGACACTGACGCTATGGCACCGCGCTACAAAGGTTTACAACCTCGATAATTGAATTGATGTGATGTTTGTTGTGACGATTGTTGCCTAACTTAGCGCGACACACTAGCGTGTGTCTAGATAAACGTCAGCCAGAACACCACTTTGCCTGATGTTTCAGTTTATTTTTTGTGTTAACTGAAAAAACGTTGGCCAAAACCTAATTTTGACCGTAGTTTGTTCTCTGTGGCTCATCAGCCGCATTTTCTGTGGCCCTTAAGCTGTTTTTGGATCCACTTTCACCGTCCTGTTATCTCTTTCGCCTCTCTCTACATTTTTCAAATAGTCGGGTGCTTGTAGCTTTCAGCTGAAATAATTCTGTACTGGTTGCCTAGGCGGAAATAACTATTGCGTTGCGTGCCCTTCTATCCATCCTTTCATTACAATAATAATGCAAGATTGCAGAACTGTTTAGTAGAAGAACGTAGAATTTCGTTGCAATAAATTTTCAAAAATGGCATTGAAAATCTAATTTTAGTGCTGTTGTTATCAGCTATAACAGCACTAGTGTTTTTACTTAAGCTTACCAAACAAATGTAACAATGTAAATATTTTTTTGTGTATAATGCATGGCCCAACTACTTTAACTCTCAACTGCACCTCATGATAAGCTAATGTCACTTTCATATAGCCTAAACCGGCTATGTACTGGATTATCAGAACGCAGCTAAAACATAAAAAATGACATAACAAACTTCTAACTTTATATATAAACAATTTGAATCTGCATCACGAAGCTTGGTTCTGAGGTAGTCAGTCATAATCCACCCAAAACCAAAACTGGTGTAAAAAGCCGCCAAGTTTCCAAAAAGGATCGGCCTTTGAAGGTAGTGATATCATTCAACCAGTGAAATGGCGCCAAGGTTAGTCCTTTTAGCAAAGTTTATCGCACCTACTAATAGTTCGAAAGTTAAATAAAAACTAGAAGATTGCTACTAGCGGTAGCAATCTTCAAGTTTTCATTTAACGTCCAAAGTATTATTCTCTTCGATTAATTTGGCTGGCGATTAACCTTCATCTTTACCTTTTTTCTGGAGAATTTGATATCTATAAATTTTCACATTGATAATTTTCAAATTTTCCATTGCCAATTAGCTGTTCGATTAGCCAAATTGACATGGCTTAATTAAATTGTACGAGAATTCTTCATATACTTAAGTTTCTTCAATCCCATTTTGGCAGATACTGGCTAACAATTACTGAATTCGTTCACTTCGCTCACTGAATCAGCGCATGCCCTTTAGTTGTTTTGTTTATACTTGTACCTTCCCGTTACTTTTTCAAGATTTCGGCAGCCTTAGAATTTATTCTCGACATGAAAAGCTATACTTTTAGTTGTTTGCAGTTGATAGACACATGTAACTTAGGACTGCGAACACACAAAAAGTCACCATCTTATATTCCGCTCTACCTTTTTTTTTGGAGGCATTTAATGTCTATAAATAATTAGCCGTTTCATCAGCAATATTGAGAATTTTTTTTCGTTTGCTGTCTTTATTCACATTTAGTCATGCAAAAATCTCCCGTTACTAAAACAGCAGAACGCGAAGCATTTTATTTTTTAGTTATTAGCAAAAGCCCCGCTTGGTCATGGATGCTCCTATTGTTGCGTAACCATCATCTAACGTGCATCCCTTTATTCTTACGCAATCCACATCAACGTAAATGTTTGCTTATTTTGTCCTTCGTTACAGTTCAGCTTTTAGTTCGTCCAGACTGAGGACCAGTGTTGATTGTTCAAGCAATTGATGCTTGAAACCTTTGGTTGCAACTTGGAAAAGAAACGAAATTTAAATTCCCTGGTGGCGACTTTCAAACCCTTCCACGCATTTGTTTTGACCCCTACAACCCCCAAATCAACAAAAGGACCATGCTCAAATTACCATGCATCCGTGTGCGAACGTTCAGCTGCGTAGGCCGTCTCAATTTTGTGCTAGGTTAAGTCTTTGGGATTTAACCTAGGAAAAATCTTATTAGCTAGTCAGCTAGTTAGCTAGACAGTAACATAAAAACAACGTTATGGACGCATCTTTCTTTCTGTGAATGTTGCACACCCATCCTTTAACTTTTAGTGTTTCTTAATCTCTGACCCTTCTCCTTACATTTTCCACAATTTGAAACATTTCTGTCGCATTGGGATTTATCCTCAACATATGCTTTTAGTTGCTTACAGTTAACAGACACATGTCTGTTAGTGAGTGAGCCGCCTTTTTATCATTACCAATCAATTTTTCAACAATCGTGTGTTTACAATGGGATGAACTACTGTTACTTGGCGGCTACACCTCTGCGTGTAGCTAGATAATTCAAATTCAGTCATTCAGTCAGTCATTGGGCAACGAATTACCGCACGTTAGCATCCGTCATTTAGCCCCGTATTTCTTTTCTCTCCTACCGATATGCTTGAGGATGTCCAATGAATTGCATTCAATAAATATTGTTTTAACAAAAATCAACACAAAACTACTTACAGTTGATGTTTTCACACCATGTAGGTGCGATGCCTTCTTTATGACAAAATTACATTACCAACATCCAGCCACATCAACGTCTGTAGATACAAAATAGTGTGAAAACTCATAGCATCTTCTGCTGTGCCTAAAACCAATGAAATTAGTTAATATAAAATGCTGTGTCGCATTGATAAAGCGTTTATAGTTAAAAAAATAACCATCCTATTTGGTAAAACCCTGGTTAAATTAAATTCAAAATTAAAAAATAAGACTTACTCACATCCAGCATATGTGGAACACTTGAAGCATAGCGCTTTATATTTAAAAATTTCGTTGTGCTTAGGCACAGGAGAAAGTGCTACGGTTTACCACACAATTTCATATCTAGACAAACTTTAACGGGGCTCGATTCAAATGCAGTCATTCAACAATAGATAAAATAATACATTTTTCTGTGTTTATCACTGGTGAAGTTTTACAATAACAGTGTACATTTTGGCTTTATTTCCGAATTGCGGGATGCAAATGAAAATAAATGTACGAAAATTCGTCAACAATGACATAAAGTCTAAATTTATTTCATTGTTTACAAATTTTGGAACAAGCAACTAAGGTTTGTTGCAGCGTTCTGTTGTATTTTTGGGCGTACGGCTATGTGCCAAGGCCCGTAAATAAACTCAAACTCAAACAAGCAACACTGAAGGAAGAAACAGCAAGGAAAAAGCAGCAAATAACAAAGAAAACCCCGTTTCAGTGTCGCAACTCGACAACATTTTCAAGTGCACAAGCAAGTAAAAAATTAAAAGTTGTTCTAAAATGTCAGCGTCAAAGCATCCTTAAAGGAGGGGGATCACCAAACCAATCCGTCTTGGTAGAACTATACCAAAGGAAAAACGAAAGAAAGCTTCTATGTAGAGATTCGTTATCCCACCCTCTTCCCCTCTTACAAACGTCTATGTTCAACAGGCTACCGAAATGTTGGCAAATGCGGCATGATTTGTTGATCTTTTTCGATTCACACCTGGTGCGTGCAACATATCAGTATAAAATCTTGCCTCGGGAAATCGCCTCTTGTAATTAAAAGGTGTCCGACCGAGAGACTGTAGGTTGATAAGACAAGTCGGATGGATTATAACTCCAAACATCCTGTAAATGCAGCAAGAAACAGAAGGAAGCCAATCAAAAGCACCGTTGTTTGGCTGAGAGGACCAAAGATAAATCAAGCGTAACAGTGTGTGTTCCGCAAAGGTTACCAGTGACGTAGAACCCTGGCTCCCGCACCTTCCGGTCTTGCGCATTACGTGCACTGAGTGAAATAGAACCAATAGAAAAAATACAACGATATCGAGCGAAACAATTATGCAAGGAGGACCTGGATGCCAATTTTAGTACTGAAAGCCAAATGCCATCTGTTAATGTTAAATAAACACACATGCATACATATTTTGTTGCACTTCGGGATTAAACTTAGTGACAAAAAGCACTATCAGCTATGTTAACACGACCAAATCAATGACACGTTTCGAGATAACGACAGGGCTTCAGGTTCTGGTTTCACAAAGAACGTGGGTTCAATTCCCGCCCAAGTCTTACCTTTTAAGTACAGAAGGCAACCAGTTACAAGTTTGCATTCGTATCTATTCAGACTGCCAATAATATTAACTGTTATTGTTCATGGAACAGAACAAAGACATATCGACGCCGTAGGTCTCCAATGGTGTTCAATACTGTAGCTGTAATATTGTCTCGCTTGTGGTTTCACTTTACCAAAAAGGAGACTCAGAAAGGGAGAGTCACTATTCTGGCTGAATGTAGAAGTAACGTTGACGGAATTACATACAAATCTGCTTTTATTCCGGACATTTTTTGCTCATTTGTATTGGTGCCACAACCGTTTGCAGATGCTGCTATGGAAACGTCCACCGATATTTGCAGCAACGAGGGCGACCAAAAACACTGGTCGAGAGTTTGGGGGGACGAGCTGCTCAACAGGTCATCCGGCCTGCGCCACACATTGTTTATTTATGTGACTATCAGTAATAAAATAAAAAGGCTGTCTCACATACATCTGCTGGGGTGATGTTTGACTTTTCCAATCAGTTTCGAAAATAACTGATTGTGTTTCAAAAAAACCCAGTCCAATGTTGTTTGTATTTTGCAAGGAAATTTTTATTTTATCTTTCCGAAACTAGTAATGGTCTCCGGAAATCACGATCGAACTGCTCTGATTCAGTATCACTCTACTTGAGAATTATTTCAACATTTAAAAATTAACTCCCCAAAAAACTACCTAACTCTCGAAAAAACTGTTATCACCATGGAAATATTTTTTTTACATAAGTTTTTTATAGCATTCACTACATCTCGATACACTTCTTGTTCTTCATAACAGTCGAACTGGGCCTCTTAATATGCTGTTTTTTTCCCACTAAATCTCCAAATCAAAACAGCAATTTCCTATTTTGTGAAATTGTTTAATTGTGTAAACAGTTTACGTGTGGCCGAATTGTTTTATGATAGCTCGTCTGCGTCTACATAATGCTATACAATGAATTTCCAACTTTTGTTCCTTAATAACTGTTTCATAACTCAAGATACAAAGATATTGGTTAGTGACCAGATTCAATACCCTAAAGCAGCAAAACTATCTTTGCATCTGATGGGGGTAAATTAAAAACCCATTAAAACGTATTAAGCTCATTTACCATTCTGTGGACTTCTTGGACTAGAAGTGGAAGAACTTCGACATTAGAACAAAAAGTATGGGGCCGTTAGTTTCTAAACTATAAATTAGACAAGAAATTATCAGGAAATAACCCTTTTCCTATGGTGAATCTCGCTCCGACGCTAGGCATGGAGGTAGATAGATTATATTGTTACACCAATACGCTAGGATGGCGAGGTATTGGCTGCCAAGTTCCCAAAATTGTTAAGTATTGTTGAAAGATTTTTTTTGTACTTAACAATGCACCTTCTCAGCACACGTGATCTTGGCCTGCAAAATTATTACACAGTAACAATAACGAAAAGGATTGCACGAATGTGTTGTTACAGCGACATCAAAATAATTGTTTCAATGAAGAGTAAACTGAATCAGTAAACTGAAAGAACTGAAAGAACTGAAAGAACTGAATCAGTAACTGAAAGAGTAAACTGAATTAGGGCTTCGTGGGGCAGATGACCGGTAGCGGTAAACGGTCGCTAAAACCCTTTGACTTAAATCAAGAACCGCGCTAGTGTTCTGCCCGTCAAGTGCTCACATTGGCAGAAAATCATTATTCAATTCCATCCATCATTGTTACATTAGTAGCCACTTCGTTTGGGTCATATCCAGTTGAACTATTTATTAACTAAGTGTGATTAGCAGGTGCTCCCAACATTTTTGTGGGTAGGAAAAGGAGACAATTGATCATTTTTTATTGCGATGTCAATTATTTGAGGCACAGAGGGAAACTTGCGTTGAACGTCGGTTACCGGACTTGCTGTCTTTAATTGGAGTGTGGCCTATTTCAGGATGTCGAAGTTTCTGGTTGGTACCGAAGGCCAAATTCGATATGGTGTGCAGGGAGGCGTCGTGGATGGATATTTCTGTGTTGGACTTGCAGGTTTACGGAAGTGTGAGTTGTGTTGATGAGGATGGTAAATTAGGCTTGCCCAATTCCCTAAAACATCTAACAACGGTCCGAAAAAAGGCCTGAACGATGCACGTAGTGTTACCGACGGAATTCGACCCAGCTTAAAGAAGGAGGTGGCCTGTGTAGATCGAAAATTGGAGCAGGGCGAAGGAAGACGAAGGAAAGTGGCCCTAGGTTTGGGTTTGAAAGACACAAATGCAGTGTTGTGCGGCAGGAGGGGGAGAGAAGGACTGAGGCTTAATGGCACGTCGACAGCGAGGTCATGGCAAGGTATTACGTGTGGATACTATGAAGCTGGATGACGAGGCTGGTAAATTAGGCATGCCATCTCCTTCCCACCACATCTACCAAGGACTTGATCACTGAACGTAAGGGCTGTGTTGCAGACGGATTGTTGCAGTTGTTTTCAGTGAAGTGGACCCTGAGAAGATGGATCATTCGTATGCAGGCGCTGCGACTGGTGTACAGAGTGAGTTGTTTGAGTTGGGCTATGGGGATCTGAGAGACATTATTTGGCTCGAAAGGTTTTATCGGTGTGGATTATCTAACCTAAATATGTCAAAATCATTAATAGTAATTGTGGATCAGGAGGGTAGGGCTTTCTTTTCTCACCACCTGAGAGACTCTGTTGGTGCGATTGAGGACTTGAAAACTACTTGTTGCATTGTGTGTGCTGAGAGCCAAAATGTTTTTCAATTGGGTTTTGCTGGTTCTGAGATGAAAATGAAGGTCGAACATGTTCGTGAAATGGCGGTCAATGGGTTTTGTGCCAAGATATGTGACCTTCATGTTCGTAGCGCCAAGATCAGGGTCTACTGGCTGCCACACGAGGTTGATGGCTGTGACATCAGGCAGGCACCTGTGAACTACGGTGCTGTCACTGACCTGGTGTATGAATTTCACAGTGAGAAGGACCTCCAAAATTGTCACACTGGGGTGAGGTTGCTAACGCTTAAGATGAGAGAAAATGTGTTCATCGAGGCTAGTGACCTTCCATTTTTCGAACTGAGTTCTGTTGCTAAGACCAGGGAAAATTGTCTTAAGTTAGTCCGTCAAATTTTTTTTCTCCCTGCGAGTTATACCCACATGGAATTCCCCTTGTAATAAGACTGTCTCTGCCCCATCACTTCTTTCATTCAAAACATGTGCATTCAAAACTAAACATGTGCAATCTCAGCCACTTCCTCCTTCGCCTGGAACATTCCCCTGCCTTTCCTCAACTTCCACTTTCCTCCTCACTTCTTAATTGCAGGTTTGCTATAAGCAGACTCCCACAAGCCCTTGCATTTTCCTCTAGCCCTTATATGAGGGAATAAATGTTTATTATTATGTTATTGTCTTATTGTTATACGACCGATTTATAAAAAGGGAAATAAAGTAAACTTAAATAACTACAGACCAATAGCTTTACTATCTATAATAGATAAAATATTAGAAACTTTTTTTGCAAATAAAATAAGAACCTTTCTAGAAAAAATAAACATTTTGTCAAAATCACAATACGGATACAAAAAATAAGAGTACAACAAATTTATTAATAGTAATACACGAAATTATCACATCAGCATTAAATGATGTAAAATATGTAGGCATAATTTTAGTGGATTTGAAGAAAGCATTTGATACTTTCGATAAAAAAATTCTCTTAAGGAAATGCTAAAAAATGGGACTGAGAGGAAAAATATACAATTTAATCAAGAGTTATTTAGATAATAGGAAAACACAAGGTCTAATATGTGGAGAAGCAATAAACTTAACAACACTAAATTTGGAGTACCTCAAGGATCGGTTTTGGAATGAAATGATATTTCAGAAAATATTTAAAAAACACAAGTGTTACTGTTTGCAGATGATACCATAATGATTTCAATAAACAATAATTATGAAAACATGATTGAAAACCTACAATATGACTTTAATAAACTGAATGACTGGTTTATTGTAATTGAATTATTTATTAGCAATAAAAAAATACTATGCACATGGATATTACAGTCCCTAAAATGAAGAAAAGTGAAGGATTACGGGTTATTAAACACTATGGAAATTGCACAAATTTAGAATTAAATCATGAACATAAAAAATGTAATAAGGAGTGCATAAATTTGGAAAAAAAAAGACCAGTGCAAGATATTGAGGAATGGAAATAGATTCAAATTGGAATTTCAAAGGGCACATAATTCAAGTCATAACGAAAATAAGACAAATACTAGCAAAAATCCATCTACTAATGAATATATTAGACACAAAAAATAAAACAAATATTATATGAAGCATGGATAGGAAGTATCATACGGTAAGGTATTGAATTGTATGGTTTTACATCAGATTATTTAATAGAAAAAATGCAACGGACACAAAATAAAATGGTTAAAGTGTTGTTTAAAAAACAGGAAGGAATAAAAGCAATAGAATTATACAAGACTAATAATATACTTAGAATTACAGAACTTAGAGATTACATAGTAATAGCAAATAATTATGCCTCAAATATGTATAAAATAGCAGATTTACTGAAATAAATAATATCAGAATGAATAAGCCAATATACACAGTACCAAAATGGAATAATATATATGGGAAAAGAAATAAAAAGTACTACGTACCAAATATTTTTAATAATTTACCAAGAAATATGATGAATTACCAGAATATTAATGAATTAAAACGGAAATTAAAACTTAAACTTACGAGAACATAAACCCATTGCAAAGTGTTGATTTCTGAAAGTTGAAGTTTAAAATATAAAATTCTTCCTCAAAATTCAAACCTTTTAATAACTATGATAAATTATACGTAAATTTTAATTTCAACGAGATGTATATTTGTTCTCACACAAGCTATTTTAATTAAAAAATAGAGGAAATAAAATGTCCAAACCAAATATATGAAACTATTAATCAACAATAAATAAAATATATACAGCTAATAAACTACAAAATCAAAGTGAAAATACTAGTAGGAAGAATAAGGTTAAGGAAAGAAAAGAATGGATAACAACAGAAATAATCGAATTATTAAATCATAAGAACAAATTATGGAAGTATATTAGAAATTCCATAGTGATACACAAGGAACTAATAAATACATATAGAGAAGCAAAAAAAAATCTATAAAAGAATTAAAGAAAGAAAACAAAATTATTACACTGAAAAGTTAGAAAAATACACAGAAAAAATCAATCAATCTGGGAAGTAATACCCGAAATAAGTAGAAAAGGGAAGAAAGAAAATATTGATGAAGTTTAATGAGAACCTCTAATGGAAAAAATATAACAACCCTAGCAAATTAATTTAATAACAACTTTTCAGATCCAATGCCAACTTTAAAAAAAAAAGCACAAACAGGAAATGTAAAGTTTAAAGAAAGGGAAACTATACAAAGAAGTGTACACTAAATTAAGAAAGAAAACTAATAAAACCAATAAAAATTCTATGTTTATTGAATATGCAAATGTAACAGACATAAAACAAATAATTGCTTAAATTAAGAACACAAACGCAACAGGAATCGATAGTATAAAAACTGACCATATTAAGAAAGCTAAAGAAAACATAGCAATTGCAATATGTAAACTGATAAATAAAATGATTGATGAAGAAGTATGGCCAGAAATGTTGAAAACACAAGTCTTAAGACTAATATTTAAAAAAGGAGACAAAATGGATAAAAATAATTGTAGACTCATATCACTATTATTTACAGTAGACGAAATAATAGAAAATATTTTTGCAAACAAAATAAGAATATTCTTGCAAAAAAAAAAAAAACTTTTACAAAAATGAAATATGGATATACAAATAAAATAGGAACTAAGAATTATTGGTTGATATAAATGAATTAATTGCAAAAGCACTCAATGACGGGAAGTTTATAGAAGCCGTATAAATAGACCTACAAAGAGTATTCGATACCTTTGACCCACAAATATTACTTAAAAAATGTGAATGTGTAGGTTTAAGAGGTAAAATTTATAACATAATCAAAAGTTATTTACAGGATAGAAAACCCACAGTTAAAATAAATGACGAATATAGTAACATGAATCAAGTTAAATGTGGAAACCCACAAGGATCAGTGTTAGGACCTTTACTTTTCCTTATTTATACAAATGACAAAGAAAATAGGACACAGAGAACAAACATTTATAATACATTAATAATAATACATTTTCACAGCCAGAAGCACTGTGGGGGTCAAGGAAGGGATCGATATGCTCCACTTACACCAGGCACAAAATTAAAAAAACAAGATTATGGTTCAAACAAACCAACGTCAAAAATAATAAAACAGACATCAACCATAACTAAAAATAGCGTAATATGATAGAAACATCACAAAATGCATACAATACAGTGGGACTAAAATCAGCTCAAAAGCATTTTAAGAAACCAGATAGGTCTGTCTTGTGGAGATTATTTTTGAAACTAGCCAGAGATGTCGAGGATACAACCGCAGATGGCAGGGAATTCCAGACAGGGACTGTCCTGTTCGAGAAAAAGTGTCTATATGGTTCTCTATGGAAGGTACCAGTGCTAAGTTTAAAGGTGTGTCCTCGAGTACGAGTCAGGTGACTCAAGGAAAAGAATTTTTCATAATTTAAGTCAGTAAGTCCATGAAGTAAAGAGTAGGTGAGGCAAAGGTCGGCCTTGAGACGCCTCAGCTCGAGTGAATCAAGTTTAAGCCTTTCAAGGCGAAGTGAATAAGATTGGTTGTAGAATCCAGGCAAATATTTAGTGAAAGCTGGTTGGACAGATTCGATCTTTTTTATGTCCTTCACCAAGTACGGCGACCGAGCTGGACTGGCATACTCCAATAACGGTCGGACAAACACCTTGAACGCCTAGACCAAAGTTTTAGGATCTTTAGAGAGGAAGCATCTTTTAATTAGATGTCCCCTTTTTTTTGCATTTGCAGTAATATAATTACAATGTGTGGCCACTTTTAAATCACAGGTAAATCACACCCCAAGGATCTTAGAAGACTCTACAGAATTCAGGACATTGAAGTTTAGAGAGTATGGTAGATTTAAATTATTTCTGCCAAGGTGCATTGCATGGCACTTACTATTATTTAATGGCAGCTGCCAAGTATTTGACCAAGACTCGATGTTGGATAGCTCCGATTGGAGAATGTTGTGATCAGATTGGTCAATCACACACTTATAGAGTGTGAGATCGTCTGCATATTTAGGCAGTTTACGATCAGTGTATTCAGTTTTGAGATCTGCAACATACAGAAGAAAAAGAATAGGACCAAGAACTGATCCTTGCGGTACACCACTAATAACTGGTAGTAGGTCGGAGATCCTTTTACCCACACAGACCGCTTGTTGTCGATGGGACAGGAAATCAGTAATCCAGGAAAGAAGTTTTCTACGGATGCCAACTTCATAAAGCTTGCTACATAATTTTGTGTGAACTACCGAATCAAAAGCCTTGGCAAAATCAATTAAGACTATGTCAGTTGGGGCTGCTATATCAAGTGTAGAGTGCCAGTCCTCCAGACATGAAAGAAGGTGCACGGTAGTTGATTTGCCAGGAAGGAAGCCAAACTGATCACGAGGTATCGACTCATTTATTTTGAGATAGGTCAAAAGGTGTTTCTTTATGATTCGCTCAAGGATTCGACAGGGAACGCTGGTTAAAGAGATTGGCCCATAGTTTTTTGGGTCGGCAGCATTTCCGCTTTTAAAAACAGGGGTTACTCTGGCCAATTTCCAAGATTTATGGATCATACCTGTATGAATTGAGAGGTCAAAAACCAAATAGAGTGGGAAACAGAGTTCCGTTGCAAATTCCTGTAGAATGCCGCAGAGCGTTCATCTGGTCCAAGAGCACGACTATTTTTAAGAGTTTTCAAAATGGAATGTACCTCTGCAATACTGAAATCAATATTTTCAATACCCAAGATGGCAGGGGAAGTACATGCTGGAACAGAATCATTATCAACAACGAAGTTTTGGCAAAAGATTTCATTCAGTAGAGTAGCTTTTTCAGAATCATTACAAACCAGATGTTCGCCATGCATCAAAGGAGGGATATCCCGACGAAGTTTAGTTCTTTTGTTTACATGTTTGAAAAGTGCTGCTTGGTTACCGGTCAAAATAATCTGCCTCTCCTTGGTGATATTGAAAACCTTTATTTCTTTTGCAAGTTTACGTCTATGATCATTATAGGCTGACCTATTTTGGTCAGTTTTGTTTAGTTTGTAGGTATGCCAGAGCTTCAGTTTGCGGGTATGCAATTTGTGAATGTGAGAAGGGACAAAGTAGCGTTGGCAAGAGTTATTTACCATCCGTACCCCAGTACAGTCATCAACAATCTTAGTAAGGATATCGTGTAATGTATCCCAAAGATAGTCAACACTGTTGAAAGTTTCAAGAGAGGCACTCCAGTGCGGTAAAAGTAGGCACTCCAGTCCATTTCACCCAGTTTATGATGCAAAAGGTCAAAATCAATACGTTTGATCATGGTTTGGGATTTTACATTATTTCTAACATAAGAGTTATTTATAGAGAACAGGACCATGTTGTGGTCACTGGTGCTAAGATGGTTAGTGACATCAACACCAAAAACAATACGATCATTGTCAACTAGGACAAGATCAAGAATACTGTTTCCACGTGTTGGTTTTGTAACTAATTGGCTAAGCCCATGTTCGGCAATACAGTCGAGAAAAGATTGCTGCCGACAATTAGATACAGTAAAGTTCTGCCAATCAATGTGGGACATGTTAAAGTCGCCAACGATCAAATTCGGTTTGTCTAAGGTAACTGCGGAACGCAGAAAAGTACACATAGCATCAATCCCATCCTGATCCCTGCCATCCGGAATGTAGCCAAGCACTAAGGTAAGGTCAAGACCTAAAAGAGAACAGTTTAACGCCTCAGCAGTTTGGGAAAAATTTAGATTTCCAATTTCAAGATTTGATCGATAAAACAATGCCAAACTGCTACCTCGGAAGCCAACACGGTCATGGCGGATAACATTAAAAGGGAGGTCGAGGAGCAACAAGTTATCAGAGACAGTTTCATTAAACTAAGTTTCAACAATAAATACAAGGTCAAAATTGCACACAGATAGCAGAATGTGCAACTCTGGCAGCTTTTCATTAAGGCTACGTGCATTCAAAAGGCAGCAGGACAGACCTACAGAGTGATGATTGTTTTCAATTGGCACCTGAGAGTGCCATGTTTGCTCAAGAGTTGGTAAATTCGGGCAATTAGATAAAAAAGATAAGTAGGGGTCAGAAATAGAATCAATAAATGTCCCCTTACAGCACAACCATTTAAATGGTCTATAGAATTTAGTGTGCTTGTTTTTGTAATTGCAGAGTAAATAATGTTTCGCAGAAAAAGTTTCCCAGAAACAGACAAGTGCAGGCCATCTTTGGAGATATACGGACGATTTACGAACAGTCCACTCCAGGGATCAATAAACTCTACATTGTTTGATGCACAAAATTCAGCAATCAAGTCATTACATTTAGTGATAAACGACACTGATATCTGTTCAAACCTGCGGGAACCTGGACGTGGAAAAAGTTCCAAAATGAGGACACGACTATTCGGTCTTTCATCCCTGACACTGTTCACCAAGCAAGCAAATCGCTGGAGAAGATCTGAATGACTATCCGTACACACATTATTGGCACCCACACAAAGCACAATAGTAGGATTTTCACATGTATTTTTTAAGATACCAGAAATTCATTGATTCATCTGTTCAATTCTTGAGCCCGGCCAAGTCCAGGTAGTAGAACGCACATTGGAAGGTAGGTGAAGGTTCCGTACATGGGAATCACCTATGATTAGGTGGTTAACATCAGGGTCAAAACACCAAGCATCACGTAGAGGGCCAATTGGTGCCTGCTGGTGAACGTCCGATTTGTTAACCGACTCCAGCATACGAGCACCATGGTGTCCACTAGGGTTACATCTATCCAGACGACTTATTTTGGAAGGTGATACGCGACCACCAGAAGAGGAGTTTGCGAGGGCAGGGACTATAGTAGAAACACAGTTTGAGACAGTTCCAGGTTTTTGTAGTGTTGGTACCAACCCCGGCTTTTGTTTGTTAGCTTTCCTCTTTCGGGTCGTAATCCATTTAGAAATTGACGGGTTATCAAGAACACATGGCAGAGATTTAGTCTCAGTAGAGGCAGGCTCTAGATGGCTAGAAAGTAAATGCACGGTCCCATTTGTGGGGTTGGACAGGATTGATCTGATCTGTACAACATTGGTGTTCCCAGTTGAACTTGATTTATGTGTACACCCATCAGTCAAATTGGGAGACAATGCCCCAACAAAATCCGGCTCCACTGAGTTAGTCATCTTAAAGCTAGGCATTGGTGTGGTTCCTTAGCCGACAGATCACGGATTAAGTCTTCATGTTGTTGTAATTTTGCAGTCATAACCTCCTCTAATTTCGGTACACTGGGGTATGCATGCTTACTTGGGGCTCCCAGGTTCTTGCAAATATTTGAAAGCATAGTCACTTGGTCAATAAACATCCGCTCGATCTCACCTTTCAGCATAGTAATACTCGATTTGACAACCTCATCAATGCCATTCATAAATAGGGAAAGTTTATCATTTATGTTGACAATTGGTGATGTTTGCGTTGATTTAAAAACTTTTCTAGTTGTACAATCCTGCTTCGTTTTCAGATCATGATCGGACTGCCTTGTCGTATCATCAATATCACACTGTTGTGGTTTATTGGCATGTGTCTCATTTAGAACGGTGTCTAACCCGCTAATCGAGTTATTTATAGTACTTATATCGAAATCATGCTCAAGTTCGTTTATGGATATTGCCTGCCTTAAATGTGCTAGTTCCTTATGTATGTTACCCATGGAAGTCTGCAACTGGACAACAGACTGCTCACAAGCACAACTTCACAGTTCTGTTTTGCTAGAAGTAAGTAAAGCTGCATTTAAATTTTCAGAATCCTAAAACGAATCAGACAGGCACAGGTCATCAATGGAGGATTCGATTGAAGTATCCTGAGGCAATTCCAGGTTAAGATCCTAACATGTTCGCACTGTCTCTGGGAAAGTAGGTGTTTACATTAACTTGCAAAATGCAGAATCATTTGATCTGGTTCCAATTTTCACTGTTTCCCTTCTTTTTCCTTTTCTCACCAAAGACTTAACCTTCCCTTTTTTCCCAGAATTTACAGAAAGAATACCACTAATGTCACCTTCACGCAATAATTTTACCTTTTTCTCCTTTTTGTGGGTTCTTTTTTTTCGTGTTGTTACAGAAATCATCTTTCCCCTGGTGCCAGTAGGCCGAATTTTTTCACAAAACGCCACAGGTTGGCAGCCACGTCCTGACTCTGAGAGATCACCGATCATCATTGCGTTCTTTATTAGGTTTACTTCGCAAACTGCCGCACCACACAGCACACACTTGAATATTTTTCCTCACCCAAGTGGGCGAACGAAAAAAAAAAATTGTCAAAAAAAAGGTGAGAAAGTGGTCAAAAAAAGTGGTCGAATGAGAGTATCTATTTGCCGATGATACAATTCTAATTTCAATAAATCAATATTATGAGGATATGATTAAAAACCAGCAATATGATTTTAATTTATTAAATTGTTGGTTTATAGAGAATGAATTATTTATAAGCAAAGAAAAAAGTGTGCTATTAAATATAACTGTACCAAAAATGAAGATACAACAACTAAAACGCATTGTTAAACATCACGAAAACTGTGACATTTTAAAAGATAATATTGAGAAAGGAGTTTGTCACAATAATTACAAAAAATTGGAAACTAAGCAATCTGCATCTAGGAATCTAGGATATCTAGGAATCTATATTGACGAAAACTGGAATTTTAAAACTCATATAACAAATACTATAAGAAAACTGCGACAAATATTACCAAAACTGTACCAAATGAAAGATATTCTCAGTCCCAAAAATAAAATAAAAATTATATATGCAGCAAGGATTGAAAGCCAGTTAAGATAGGGTCTAGAAATTTATGGGTTTGCAGCAGACTTCATGATAGAGAGACTGCAAACGATACAAAATAAAATTGTAAAAGTTCTATTTAAAAGCAATAAGAAACATACCCATGAAATATACTGGGAAAATGTTATACTTAAAGTTTTACAATTGTGTGACTATGTGGTAATTAAAAAAAATTACTACATAAATACTCATAAAAGTTATAGTATTGAAAAAAAAGCAAAACTTAGAACTAAGATACAAAGATTTGAGGTACCATTACGGATAAACACATATGGGAAAAGAAATAAAAAATGGTACATACCAACGATCTTTAACAAATTGCTTCATGAAATGCTGCATTATCAAAATATTGAAATGTTACAGAATATTTTAAAAGAAGTTTTAGTAAAATAATTATAACAAATAACTATTTGTCTGATGTACGTACCTTGTTTGTTCTTTTCTATTTATGACATTTTAAAAGCTGTTATGTTTTGTCAAAAGCCATTGTGTAAACGAATTTCATTAACTTTTTAATTGTATATATTTCAATTGTATATTCAATATTATATAATAAGTAAAGATGTCTCTGGTCGTGGAAATAATACTTGTAAAAATGTTTAAATTTTATAATTTGTTGACTCAAAAAGTTTTCTTCTAAACTTCGAGTAATTTCATGTATTAAATTTCATTATTATTAATATTATTATTTAACAGATTTAACAAAAGCATTTGATACACTGGCAAAAGATATATTATTGAAAAGATGTGTAAAAACGGATTAGGAAGCAAAATATATAACATAATTAATAGCTATATTATAGGGCAACGATGCAGTGTAAAAATTGGTGATAATTTTAGTCGATGGACAAAGGTAGAGCATGGTGTACCTCAGAGTTCTGAGTTGGGGCCCTTATTATTCCTAATATATATTAATGATATTTCAGATATAAATTGGAAAACGTATATAACACTGTACGCAGATGATATATTCATGTTATCGATTAACAATGATGGTAAAAAAGTTACAAAAACTACAAGAAGACTTCGATATTATACAAATTTATTTACGAGAAAATGACTTGATATTTAATAATGAGAAAACTGGCTATTTGCCGATAGTGACATCACATATGCAAGAGGAACCAGGGTCAATATCAACATGTGAAAAAAAAGGACAAGTAACTGACTGCAAAAAAATTACAAAACTTAACAAAGCAAGGTACTTAGGAATTGAATTAGATAAACACTGGAAATTCTACATACATATTGAAAGATTAATTCATAAATTAAGGGGATTATACCAATATAGTGTAATTTAAAAGATATATTGAACAAAAAAAAATAAGAAAATGATTTTTGTTGCGCCTATTATGTCAAATATAAATTATGGGCTTACGATATATGGAACAACCTCAAATAGTATTACAGAACAAGTACAAATGATTACAAATAAGGTGATTAAAATACTGTTCAAAGACAGTTAAACAAAACATAGTAATGAGATTTATCAAGATTTAGAAATAATGAATATTGAAACAACTTTAAACAGGAACATTATAAATAAGAATTATTTTTAAAATGATTACAAAATAAAATTAAACAGAAATGTAAGACAGAATAAAAAATGGCTACAGGAACCGGGATGACGAAACTCCTATGGAAAAAGGAGCATGAGTTATGTTATACGTACCTACAAAATTTAGCAAAATTCCAACTGAAATAAAAAAATACAAAATTACAATGAAATGCAACGTAAGATCAAAAACTGGCTTTTGAAAATTCAATAAAATAAACAGTAAAAACGAAAAAAATCTATGAAGTAAATACTTACAACAATTTATGTATGGCGAATCATTGAAATGTGATAAAATTATAGTATAGATTAATTAGCGTTAAAAGCTGTAACGGCGGACGCTACGACGGCTCAGGTGCTTGTAGCGCCTCCGGTTTCCTGGTTTGACACGGAGATTCAGCTTAAGGTGTTGCGGTGATTATTGCGACTTTTACGGCATAAGCACAGCAAGGGCTACTGTCCCAGCATGGGGGATGGAGCGCAGGGTCCTAAATTAAAGGGGCCTAACCTTAATACTGCTGGTAATTTGCTGCCACCAGCGATGGAAATTTAACCGTTTATCAAGAGCTAAACTAAAAATGGTTTACATATTTATTTACACTTAAACAGTTAATCGACTAGCAAACAAACTGAAGTTAAAAACTCCTGGTTTTTATTATAACAACAGAGAATATAAAAATTACACTTTACATTTAGTTTGCACGGAAGCTTTTGAAATAAAGTATTTAAAAAGCACTAGTTTGAATTTACAACATGTAATTCGTTTTCACAAGTTTTTACTAAAACGACGTTTGTGTTTCAGAATAAAACATCCACTTAATTTTTCGAATAGAAAAAGCAATACTGAACGCTCCGCAGAGTCGTCCGCAAGATTGAACAGCCCAGGCTGGTTACAATCTATCAAACAGTATGTTTCAAACACGCATGAAAGATCAACCGTTTCACAGTTTTGTTTCTAAGTGATAAAACAGAGCCTTAAACCTCCCAGAGTTGCTGTTTACAAGTCAACTCCTCAAATTATAAAAGCCTCGGCTACTTATAAAGTCCGTCTGGAGTGAATAACCAATGAATCCCACACAAAGATCAAACCGTCAGTTATTTGATTTAAAGTTTAAAACAAATAAGAAAGATTTTGGTTTTTAGTAAGAGAACCACTCTGACGTTATGGGGTGAGAAACCTAAGATGCCGCTACAGGCGTCACCACCATCATATTCCCTAGCTAGAGAGAGTTTAAGTTACGTTTTTAAACTAAAATTTAGACTTGGGGGTCCTAAATTAAATTTTCAAAAGCTAACAACAAACATACGAACCACTACCATCGTGCCCGGCATGGCATTCTCCGGACATGGCGTCTCCACTCCCGACTGGCGTGACCCTTCTCTAGCTTGAGATCTGTGAGCTGTGCTCACTATGCATTCTGGGGCTGGGGTTTTATGCACATTACCGGAAGCAAGCGCGGACTCGCGGGGTAGCTGCGGTGGTCTGATTGGCTGAGGGCCTCGAGAACAATGGAAAGTGGGAGGAGAAGTCGGTTGAACAAAGGGACTGGGTGCAGAGCCGTTTGAAGGAGTAGGAACATGTAAAACGGAAAAAGATAGGCCTGTTTTGAGTTTTACTCAATTGAACTTTCGGAAATGGGCCTTTACTTTGTGTTATTGGCTACGGATTGAATATTTACATGTTTGTAACGTGATTAGGCTCTTGTTAAAGCTTGATACTTGGCTTTGGGTAATGCAGAGAACATTACTATTAAATTAAACAAGCTTTTAACGGTAAACTGCAGTGTTAAACACCACAACTAGTTTTGGCTGGGGAGGGGGGCAAAAAGGGGTTTTCGAAGTTTTTGCACAGTTTGACTTTCGGAATTGCATGGAAAACAGATCTTTGTAAGAATTCTTTTGGTTTTAATAGTAGTTCAAGCTATCAGTAGCATTTGGTTGGGTCTAGTCGGGCTGTGAGAAGAACTAAAATAAACATATATACACTGAAAAATTCGTGTCCGGTAGAATGCCAGGTCGTATTACGTTTATACGTTTGGACATATGGTAGCGTTTCTGGAGGCAAAAGATTATTATAAAAAGGCTAAATGAATGAATAGTTTAGTTTAATTATATGCTAAAACGCATAAAGTTAAAGTGGAGGTTTGAACCTTAAAGTTACCGGACAATGGTTGATCTAAGTGGAAATTTTTCATAGTAGTTGCGATCGTTCAAACCCAATAAAAAATATCACACTTCAAAGATGGTTGTCATTATATGGACACCTGGTTCAGTACCTATCTCCTAAAACACAACTAAGCTAGAGTTTGGGCTTTATGCCCGAAAAATAAGAGTAATGAAAGTACATAAATACAGAGTTCAAATAATGGCAATGGCGGCCATGTTGAAGGTGCGATGTGGTTTTGGGGTGATCTTCAAACGTGAATTACTGGTACTTCCGGGTGGAAAGTCCGGATTTGGGCTTCCCCAAGCATCTTGTATTTGGGCAAGCTATAGATGTTGAGAATTTGGAGTGATTCTGTTCATTAACAAAAAAACGGCCAGATGTGCCTCGGCGAGGCATTTTGGATGCCTCAAGAAAAAAAAATTTCAATTTTCTTGAAAAACAGGCGTTTTTCGGTGGCGCTCGTTTACAAAGCATATTGAAATGTGCATTGATATATTAACTATTAATTGCTTGCACATACAAGCTTACTAGAGCTTCGTGCCTGTACTTAACATTCTGTACATTAAAGCAATAAATTATTATTATTATTATTGTTATTAATAATTAACATTGACATTAACATTACATTGACATTACATTAACATTGTAATATGCTACAGGAAACCGTCTTCGAATAGAAAAATATACATAGCAGAATTTAAAAAAATCTTTAGGCAAAAGGAAAGTCTTAAAGAAACAAACATCATTTTCATGGGAGACTTTAATTTCAATACCTTAATTGAGACACAAAGTGCATGTGAAAAATATGACATAAATAAATTTGAAAATCTTATTGCATACTATGGCTTCACACAACACATTGTAACACCTACAAGAGAAGAAATACTGAACAACACTTATACAAGGTCATGTCTTGATCTCATTTTTACAAAAATTGAAGATACTAATTGTAAAGGTGCAGTCATTACAATGAAACTAGCCGATCACTACTACACAGTGTTAAGCGTAAAGAAAACTTTAAAAAAGGATAAAAAAAATGAAAATTCAAAAAATCAAAATGATTGTGGGTTTAAAAAATTAACAACAAAAAAGTAATTAAAGAACTAAAAGACATAAATTGGGACTTTCTTAAAGATAAGAACGACACTAATGTAATATATGATAAAATATATGATAACATTACAAACATATATAAAAAATACTCCAAAAAAAACGACAACCAATAAACAAAACAATAACAGAAATAATAACAAGAGGCAAGAATGGATGAATGACAACTTGCTTAGAAAAATAAATGAAAAAAATAGGCTATGGAATAAAATAAAAAATAATAAAAGAAAAAACACTAACAGAATAGATGACTTTTCAGACTTGGATAGTTATAAGAAAATTAAAAAAGAAATTGTAAAAGAAATAAATAATGGAAAACAACTTTACTACGGTAATTTTTTTGAGAAACACAAAACAGATGGCAAAAAAACTTGGAACAAAATAAATCAAATTTTAGGTAGAAAAAATCACAGAAAAAGCATTGAAGAATTAGTGCAAAAAAACTTTGGCACGAATAATTTTAAGGAAATATGTGAGAAATTCACACTTAATTTTCAAAAACAAATACCAGATGTTCACAATGAGACAAAGTACAAACGACTTAATGGGAAAAAAAAAACATTTTGATCAAAAATAAAATGAGATATCATACAAAAACGAATGCAAATAAAACCATGGCAATTAACGAAGCAACAGTGTATGACATTAAAGTGATTTTAAATAAGTTAAAACCGAAAAAGTCAAGCGGTTATGATGGTTTTTTGTTAGAGCATTTTCTGGCAACAAAAGAAAATACGTGTGAATTCATGGTAATACTCATAAATAGTATTATAAAAACTGAGAAATGGCCGGATGCACTGAAAAAGCAAATAATAAGACCAATTTTAAAAAATGGCGAACAAGATAACATAAACAACTATAGACCAATATCACTGCTGCCAGTCCTCAATAAGATTATTGAAAAATGTTTTGCCACCAAAATTGAAACATTCTTTAACAAATACAATATCTTAAATAAAAATCAGTTTGGGTATAGGAAAGGAACAAGTACAATTGATGCATTAGAAAAAATCAACAACAATGTGACAAGAGCTCTTAAGGAGGGTAAATTTGTGGGGAAAGTTCAAATTGACTTAAGTAAAGCTTTTGACACACTAAGATTTGACATTCTGCTTGAAAAAATCTATAAAAGTGGTCTCAGAGGTAAAATGTTAAACATAATAAAAAGTTATTTAACCAAAAGAACATGTAGTGTAAAAATTGGAGATGAAAATAGCACTTGGAAAGCCATAAAGTATGGAGTGCCACAGGGTTCCGTACTGGAACCCCTACTTTTTATAGTGTATATAAATGATTTGCTAGATGTGAAATGGAAATCTGAAATAACACTTTATGCTGATGATATCTTCTTACTCTCAATTCAGTACAACAGTAAAAAAACGAATAAACATTTACAAAACGATTTTGATAAACTGAGAATCTACCTTTTACAAAATGACCTTATAATGAACGATGACAAAACATACTATATCCCAATAAAAACATCACATATGAAAGACACAAAAACCGACATCACCATTTGTAAAGATAATTGTAACACTTCAATGTGCAACTGTAAGAAAATTGTACACAAACATTGTAATAGATATTTGGGACTTGGACTCGATAACAATATGAACATATAGAAAAATTAAAGCTTAAATATCAGAAAAACAATACCAACTCTTTATGAAATTAAAAACACATTAAATGAAAAAAATAAAAAAAATGGTCTTTGAAGCTTTAATTATGTCGCATATAAATTATGGTATATCAATTTATGGGTCAACAACGAAAACTATGATTTCACAATTACAAAAAGTTACAAACAGAGCAATAAAAGTACTATTTAAAAAACATGAAAATGAAAAAAAGCAAAGACGTATATAAACGCATAAATCTATTAAATATAGAACAAGCACACAGGTTTGAAATTATAAGAAAAAAACTACTTTAAAATTGAAAAAAGGAATGAAACAACAAGAGCTGTAAAAGGTAATAATAAATGGATAATTGAACCACAATGGAGAAACTCGTATGGGAAAAGAGGGACAACGTACATGATACCACACTACATGAACAAGTTACCGACACATTTAAGAAACTTGAAAACTAACAAAAGCGTGCAAACCGAAATAAAAAAAATGGATTAAAACTATATAATTTTTTTTTAAACCATACTTAATAAACAGTTAGTCAATATAATTATATAGGTTAGTTATATGGTTAACCACATGTATAATGGATGTAATATTAATGTATATGGAAACTGCTTCCACAAACAAGTCTTTCAGACTTCGTGCCTTTTGTATGTTTGTTTCTTTGGCTTTTGCTTGGCGTTAGCTGACATGTATGCATACACTTGAATAAAGCTATTATTATTATTAATATTCAAGATGGCGGAACAGAATGCAGAAAGAAATCTCTGAGACTAAAAATGAGTGAGGTTGGCATATTATTATAACAGTCTTGTACAAAACTGAAGGTATGTTACTTATGCATGAACAATCAGTGATTATCTTGAGACACTTTTGAAATCGAGTTATTGACTGTGTACATCATTTTTTCGTGATCTAATTTTGAGGCAGAATCACTCAGAAAGTGTTGTAGCAAATTTTCTTAGACGAAAATTGAGTGCATTCGAAAATGTGTTCAGTTATCACACTAGATTAAAAAGTGCATACACGGATTAATGGAACTTAACCCGTACTAAAACTCGTTAACCCGAAATATTTTTGCATCAGGAAACTAATTCTCAACATGTCACGTTGTGCAGAATGTGAAGAAAAGATCACAACAAATGAGGGAGACATTTTAGTCTGCATGGGATGTAAAGGAAAATGGCACTATGAAAAATGCTCAGGATTGGCAATTTCCACTATTCGTGGAATGAGTAGAAAGAAAATTGCTGAGTGGACATGCAAGAGATGCAGAAAAAGAAACAACTCAACAAAAGATGAAAATGATGAAGAACTTGACAAAGGAACTGAAAATACAGAAGACACTGAGATGAACCAGAATTTACAAAATACAACATACAACTGTAATGATGAAGATTTAAAAAGAACAATCATGGGCATGGACAAAAAACTAAATGAAATGATGAAAATGAAAAAAGACATTGATAAAATTGACAAAATTGTAGAAGCAATGAACTTCATTGAGGAAAAGTATGAAGAAATGAAGAAAGAAATGAAGAACTGAGGACAAGTGTAACAAAATTAGAAAAACGGATACACATCTTGGAAGGGAAAGAAAGTGAAACTTTAAAAATCAAAACTACTGTGAACCATATCAAACAATGCCAGCATGAAAATGAACAATACAGTCGAAATAAAAACGTTGAAATATATGGAGTGGAAACGGAAAAAAATGAAAACATGGAAGATACTATTTACAGAATTGCTGACCAACTGAAGCTAAAGGATTTTAACATCGGCCAAGTAGAAAAAGCACATAGATTACCATGCAGAAACAAAACGAGACCAGAGACAATAATTATTCAATTTAAGACAAGATATGACAGAGATGCCTGGCTGACAGCGAAAAAAACACAAGGTTACAAATGATGACGTTTTTGGGAACAAGAACTATGAAAGAATTTTTATAAATGAACATCTGACACCATACTACAAGTCTCTGTTATGGAGGACAAAGCAACTCCTGAAAAAAGAATACAAATACATATGGTTCAACAATGGAAAAATCAACTTAAAGAAGGAAGAGCAAAACACGCAAGTAAAAACAATCAAACGTGACGAAGATTTGGAAAAGATAGCAAATGAAACGAAATAAACTTGTAAGTTGACTAAACGACTGTTTAATTAGAAGATATATTTTTCAGACATGGAACAAAGCGCAACGTTTGAAGAAGACGATCTATATAACAACGATGTTGCTGATAGCTTTAGTGAATTAAAGGAAAAACTTGTAATCGCTCAGAAAAACAAACAATTTAAAATTATTCAGGAAAATATCCGAAGCTGTCGACTCAACTGGGATCTGTTTGTGGGAGAATTGAGTAGAGCTCATATTTTGTGGATATTGTTATTGCAACGGAGATCAATATCAAAGATGAAGAAGTGATAAATTATAATCTACCAAATTACGAAACGCTAAGTGTATGTAGGAAAAAGGAAAGGGGTGGTGGAATATTGATATTTGTTCACGAAGACATAGAAATTAAGAGTAGTGAATGTATTAAAATAGACGAAAATGATGCAATAATGACAAATTTCCTTTTTAATAACGAAATTTTTAACCTTTTAACTATTTATAGAAAACCTTCTTCAAGTCGAACTAAATTTATGAAAGAACTAAAACGATATATAAAAAACAAGAACATACGTGAAAATTTTATTGTAGCAGGTGATTTAAATTTTAATTTGTTAAAAGAAACTCAATATCATAGTGAAAAACATGACATAGAACGTTTTGAAAACCTCATGGTTTTTTGGGCTTCTCATTGATGATTAACACTGAAACAAGAGAAGATATCAGGATGGGAAAAGTTATCAAATCATGTCTTGACCATTTTTATATCAAGTCTAATAAATACATATCAAAAGGTTTTGTGGTTAAGATTAAAGTTGCGGATCACTTCTTCTCAATTTTACAAGTTTGCAATAATGACATTTTAGAAGAAAAACTAACTAAACAAAAATATGGGTATAAATTTAATCATTATGCAATTGTAAAACAACTGCAGAATTACGATTGGAGCACGCTAAATAAATTTGATAATCCAAACGATATGTACAATTACATAGAAAAAACCATTATTGGTGTTTATGATACTTATAAAATTGTAAATAGTTTCAAACCGGCAAAACAAACACTCAAGCAAGAATGGATGACCACCAGTCTTTTGAAATTAATTAATGAAAAAAATGACATGTGTACTAAAATAAGTAAACATAAAGGCGAATCGTCTTTTATGTTAATAGATTTGTATAAAAAGAAATGTGCAAATGTGAAAAAACAAATGAACATTGTAAAACAGAATTTCTACAATAACTATTTTACAAGTAATAAAAACGAACCAACAAAAATTTGGGAAAAAATTAATTATATTACTAATAAAAAGATGAAAGTTACTATTGAAGAACAGATTAAAACGGCTTTTACAGAACCAATTAAAATGACATGTAACAATTTTGCAACTACGTTTAAAGAACAAGTTTCAAAATTAATAAAGAAAAAGAATGAAAGCATTTATAACAGGAACATTAGAGATCACTTAGCAAGAAAAATTGATAATTTTGATAAAACAATGATAATCACGGGCCCAACAATAACTGAATTGAAAAACGTTTTAACCAATATTAAAATTAAAAAATCGACTGGTTTTGATGGGATACAAATGGAACACTTAGTAAAATCCAAAGATAACACCAGTATTTTCTTACAAAAACTTATAAATCTAATTATTGACAAAGAAATTTGGCTGGAGAATTTAAAAAAACAGATTATACACCCAATTTATAAAAAAAAAAAAATGAATGACCATAATAATTATAGAGCCATATCCCTGTTGTCATCCATAAACAAATTAATAGAAAAATTCTTTGCATTAAGAATAATCAACTATGTAAATCGTTTTAATCTTTTATATAAGAATCAATTTGGCTATCAAAACAAAAAAAGCACAATTGATGCTCTGCATTATATAAATGACAAAATTACAAACGCATTGAACGAAGGTAAATATGTTGGTGCTATACAGATAGATTTACAAAAAGCCTTTGATACGATCAATATTGAGACACATAACACAAAACTTTATAAACTAGGTATTAGAGGCAAAATGTTAAATATTATAAATAATTACATGAAAGACAGAACTTTTAGTGTCAAAATTTACAACGAATTCAGTAACTGGACTAAGATTGAGAATGGGGTACCACAAGGTTCCATTTTGGGACCATTACTCTTTTTATTGTATGTAAATGATATCGGGAGTTTAAATTTAAACACATATTTGACCTTATATGCAGATGATATCTTTATGCTTTCGATAAATTACAACTACGACACAATGATCGACATGCTACAGAAAGATTTTAACATTCTAAATGAATATCTTTTACATAACAATCTTTTCATTAGTCCAACAAAAACTTGTTTCCTCCAGTTTAAAACTTATCATATGCTGAAGCATGCAGAAAAAACATAACTTTAACATTAGGCAGTGAAACTATCAAAATTGAAAAAGTAAAGAATTCAAAATATTTAGGACTAGAAATAGATGAGCACTGGAAATTTGAAAAGCATATTGACTTAACAGTCAGCAGGATTAGAAAAACAATACCTCTTCTATATAAAATAAGATTTTTGCTTTCCGATAACACTAAGAAAAATCTTTTCGAAGCTTGGATTAATTCTCAAATACAATATGCATGTAGTATATATGGAACTATTACGAAAAGCTACCTACACAGACTACAAAAATTGCAAAATAAAGCTATAAAGGTCTTGTTTCAAAAGGCAGACAATAATAAATCAGCTGATACTTTATTAAAATTAACAAAATTTTGAGTGTTTTACAATTAATTGACTATCAAATTTTAACACAAAATTACTTTAATAACATGTTCAAAATTAAAATAAACAGACCAACTAGGACTTCATCAGATTGGCTAGTAACTCCAACTTGGAGAAATTTATACGGAAAAAGGAATAGAGCTTATGTAATTCCAAATAAATTTAATAAAATACTTGTATTTCTAAGAAATCTGGCAAACATTACCGAGATGAAAGTTAAACTGAAACAATGGATTTTGGAAAAATAATTAATATTCCGTAACTACCACGAAACCTGGTTTGGGAATTTTCTTGTTTAGTACCATTGGTTTGTACCATTAACAAGTTTTTTGTTGTTGTTTTTTTTTATGACCTTTATTTTATTTTTAATAAGTATTAACAAAATTTTATTGTGAAATTCTAATGTATATAATATATGAATATATAATTTTGTATACTGTTTTTGTAAATTGCACATACAAACTTGCTTCGTGCTCCTTTGTTTTTCTGACTTTCTATTTTTGTATATTTTTTATAACTGTAATAAATTATTATTATTATTATTATTATTATTAAATGATATTAAATTATTATTATTATTATTAGTAAATGAGTGGCTAAACAACAACGAATTATTTATTAGTAAAGAAAAGACAAAATTTATGGAAATATGTACGTCACACATGGAGCGATATAAAGATAAAATCATCCTGCATGAAACAAACTGTAATGAAAAAACAAATAACGCTAAATGTAACTGCTCTAAACTGGACAAAGTTGAAACAGCAACCTATCTGGGAATGGTTATTGATAATAAATGGAAGTTCAATTATCATGTAGATAATCTCATTACTAGGCTGAGGCAAATGATACCTTCTCTTTATACTATTAGATATATGACTGGAAACAGAAATAAGAAAATTTTTTATGATGCATGGAAAGCATCTCATTTGAGGTATGGCTGTGAAATCTATGGATTGGCTAGTGAATATTTAATAATTCGTATTCAACATCTACAAAATAAAATTGTTAAAGTGCTGAACGGGATTGATAACAAAGAAATTAGCTCTACAGAACTATACTTGAACCATGACATCCTAACTGTAAAACAACTAATAGATATGACCATTATCAAAAATAATTATTTTTCGGATGAGTTTAAAAAGCTAAAATATAAAATTACAAGAAATTTGAGAAACCTAAACTACACCGTGTCTGACTGGAGAAATCTGTATGGCAAAAAATGTAGAAGTTTTTTATATGCCTAATATTTTTAACAATATCCCTAAGCCACTTAAGGAACTTAAAACTTTTGGGGAGCTGAAAAGGAAAATTAGAACCTGGTTAAAGGAGTAAGAAATAAAACTTGGTGATGACTGCTGGCTATTCAGTATAATGTTTGCTCTGATATGGATTTTAACAATGTATTTTACTCTGATATTTTACTTTGATAATTTACTCTGACATTTTTATAATCTTATTTACTACACTGATATTATGTATTTATGGGTGATCTTAGGTAACATAACATAACAACGTGTTTTCTCATATTTGAATAAACTATTATTATTATTATTATTAAAATTTTAAAAAAATATTGAGAAAACAGGTAAAAAGCTGGATATTTTTGGGAAAGTAGCCCTTATTCTTGGCAATGGGATTAACATAAAATTAATAAACATGTAAATCAATTTAAATAACTAGGATATATCTTTTTTTTTGTTTTTTGTTCTTGTTTTTTGTCTATGTTCCCTTCAGTGCACATACAGGCATTTATTGCTTTGTGTGCCTTCTGTATACTATACTGAATAAATTATTATTATTAATATTTCGAAGCTTGGATAAATTTTCAAATACAATATGCATGTAGTATGTACGGAACTACTACGAAAAGCTACCTACACAGACTACAGAAATTGCTAAATAAAGCTATAAAGGTCTAGTTTCAAAAGGCAGGCAATAATAAATTCGCTGATATTTATTAAAGATAATAAAATTTTGAGTGTTTTACAATTAATCGACTATCAAATTTTGACACAAAATTACTTTAATAACATGTTCAAAATTAAAATAAACGGACCAACTAGGACTTCATCAGATTGGCTAGTAACTCCAACTTGGAGGAATTTATACGGAAAAAGAAATAGAGCTTATGTAATTCCAAATAAATTTAATAAAATACCTGTATTTCTAAGAAATCTGGCAAACATTACCGAGATGAAAGTTAAACTGAAACAATGGATTTTGGAAAAATAATTAATATTCCGTAGCTCCCACGAAACCAGGTTTAAGAATTTACTTGTTTAGTAACATTGGTTTGTACCATTAACAAATTTTTTTGTTTGTTTTTATGAGGTTTATTTTATTTTTAATAAGTATTTAAAAGTTTTTATTGTGATATTCTAATGTATATAATATATGAAAATATAATTTTGTATACTGTTTTTGCAATTTGCACATACAAGCTTCTTTAACTTCGTGCTCCTTTGTTTTTCTGACTTTCTATTTTGTATATTTTTTTAACTGTAATAAAAATTATTATTATTATTATTATTATTATTGGAATACAGATTTAACAATTTATGCAGACGATATCTTTATGTTATCAATAAATGAAAAAATAATAATATGGTGAAGGATTTACAAAATGACTTCAATAAAATTTGCAATTATTTCCAAAATAATGATCTCAGCATCAGCGTCGAGAAAACATGTTTTATGCCAATTAAGACCTCACATATGGAGTTAAGTAAAGTATCTATAACAGCACACCATAATGATTGTTTAAGGACAAATTGTGATTGCAAACAAATTACTACTGTAAATAGAACAAAATACTTAGGACTTGACATTGATACGAATTGGAAATTTTACCAACACATTGAGGATTTGAAAAATAAAATTAGAAGAAATATACCACTACTGTATAAAATTAGAGATATTTTAGATATTCACACTAAGAAATTAATATATGAAACTTATATTATGTCTAATGTGAGTTATGCTTTAACCATTTATGCAACAACGTCGAAAGGACTAATTGAAAGTTTACAAAAAGTATTAAATAAAGCAGCTAAAATTCTCTTTAATAACAATAGAATTAAAAAGAGTACAAAGGAAATATTAACTGAAAATAAACTCATGACTTTAGAAATGTTAATGGATTTTACTGTAATAGTGCAGAATTACAAGAAAAAAGATTGGAAAGAAATTATAGTGAGAGCTGTAAGAAATAATAATAATTGGTTAAGGATGCCTTCATACAGAAATTCATATGGGAAATGAGCTACATAATTCCAAAAGTATTTAATAAATTACCAGTAGAATTAAGGAACTTAGATTATAACTTTAGGAAAGAAATAAAAAAATGGATTTTAAAATAAGGCTTTATTATTATTGTAATCTTAATAGTCTTTAGTATACTAACACTGTAGTCTTTATTGTAGTCTTTATTTTAGTCGTTTTGTAGAAATTCTGTATATTGTAGTTTAATAATATAATAGTTTATAATTTAGAGAATTTTGTGTAACACTGACTTCTGACTTTTACCATGTATCGTATTTTGTTAATGTGCACATACAAACCCCTTGGTTTCGTGCAAAGTGTGGAATAAATTATTATTAATTATTATTATTATTATTATTATTATTATTATTATTATGTCAGAGAATTATTTATTTATACTTTGATTACTAAATTTTACTATACCGACAATTATAAAGTAAAACTAAATAGGAACTTAAGGAAATCTAAGGATTGGTTAAAACTGCCGAAATGGAGAAACTCATATGGGAAAAGAAATTTACCTTACACTATACCTTTACACTTTAATAAACTCCCTGCACATCTTAGAAAAACGCAATACAGAAAAAGAATGAAATCTGAAATTAAAAATTGGATTCTTGAAAAAACGCATGTAACTACATTAAGTATACATGATTAAAATTTAAATACATTACTAACACTTTTAACTGTAACGTTTTGGCTCACTTTTTAGACCTATAAGAACTCGTTGCCATTAATAATTATGTTATATAACTAAACAACAAACGTCTTTATTATTATTACTGTATTTATACTATTTATCTTATATACACTCTTAAACTTTGTGTATTTTATGTATGTAAGTTATCGAGTTACACATTGTACTATATTATTCTGTATTATTATTTTTAGCACACACAAGTTCTTAAATGAACTTCGTGCTACTTTTCTCTCGTTAAATAAATATTATTATTATTATTATTATTATTGTCCTATTCAATGTGGTGAGGGTAGATATGCTTTTTAGCCCATGTAATATATGAATATGTATAATTATATGCAATGTAATGTAACACTTTCACCATTCAAAGTTAATATTTGTATAATAGTGTATAAATCATGTTGTATTGCTGCTCACACAAGCTCTTGAAGTTTCGAGCACTGTCTTTGGCAATAAATTATGTTATGTTATATACATAACATTGTGCTCATCTGAGGTATTTCTAATATAATGGCAGTGGCTGACCGGTCGCCCCAGTATTTGTGGTGCAAATTCCGTGAGCTTGTCCACAGATTTTACACCGGGGTATACTGTTCTGTTTCACCTTTGTCCCGCGTAATGAGCTGGGCAAACACGAAGCCGAGGCTCGGGATTTGGACCTTCGTGTAGCATCTGGTTCTGGTCCTGTTCCCGAACCGGTCCCAACGTCGTCGGCGCCAGAAGGAAGGTGTTCTGTTGTGCGGTTTATCCAGGGCGAATAACCACGGTGTGACACTACTGACTTCAGCGGTGAAGCTGCTGGCTTCAGTGGTCATCCTACTGGATTCAGTGGTGGTGGTAATGGTTGCGCTGATTTTGGTGGTATGGCTAAAGCGGATGGTGTCTGGTGGAAGGTAGTCAGGAGGAGGAAAGCAAAGAAGCATCTTGGGTTGGATGGTTTCCCACCCCTGTCCATCTACCAGGCTGTAGATGCTGTAGAGTGAGAAAGAAGGTGAAGGTGTGGTGGCCTCCAAGCAGAAGTCCTCGCTGTTGGTTCTAGAAGAGCACGTGGTTAATGTGCACGTGGATGAAATGGTGGAGCCTTGTGGCTGATTCCCACCAAAATCGGAATCGGAATCGAATCGGTAAAGGAAGGCAACGTACACAAATGCGCATGCTCAAACGCTTTCCGATAACTTTTCCGTTCCGAAATGCTCCCGAGTACTGGTTAACTTTTCCGATTCGTTCCGTTTTGAAGTGCATATCGGTCAGCCAATTGCCTCGCTCCTACAAGGCACGTTACACCAAGGCCACACAACCCGCTCGCTTCAAAAGAAGTATGGCGGCCAACGGCGCTTTGAAACTTGATCGAAGAAGTGCGCTAATAGTGCGATTATTCCTTTTTTAAAAAGAACAAACTGGCGCGATGATCATTAAAACACGCATTCGTGGCCGTTACACTATGCAGCTGGACCAGGGAATCTTTAAAATAGCCTTTAAAAAATGGAAAATTTGGGCATCTGCCTACGACACAAGGACTACGAACGACAGTATGATATGAAGGCAGAGTGATCATACGTGACTTACCGTTTTTATTTCACATTAGAAATCAAGCATGATCGCTTTTAGCCCTTACTCTAACTTTGTTTACAAAGCTTATCTATTTATTAGCTGGAATAATCCAACCACTGCAGCCTACGCAAGCAGGGTGAGGAGGGAGTTGGGGAAAGAGGGAAGGCTTGTCGGTCAGCCGGTCTGGGAGTGGTTAAGCTCTAAATCTAGAACCAGTCAGCTAGTGCCCATTGGCTAATCGTTTAAGTCTTTCGGAATGGTTGTACTTTTTGTTCCGTTTTCTGTTTTCCGTTTTCTTATTCCTTTTCCGTTCCGATTTTGGTAGGAATCAGCCATTACTCTGACGGATCTGTTGAGGTAGAGAACGTGTATGTGAATTTAGGTGTTGGCTGACCTCTTCGGTCTGTCAGTTTGTGTTGCATTTGGTTTAGTAGTTTCTAGTTGGCTTGGTATCGATTAGGGTTTTGTTATTTTTATAGCTAGTTTTCTTTCTATGGTGAGTGCATGGCGTGGGGCCACTAAAGCTCAGTTCATTAATAAAGAAAGAAGGAAAGTTATTTCCTGTGTATCCAATGCGTCATGACGACAAAGACATTAGCTGTCTACAGCTAAAGATAACACTGCTCTTTTACGTTAGAGCTATAATATTACTTCAGAGCGACAAGAATACTATTCTTGTACAACTGACGCACCGTTTATTGTTAAGGTAAAGTATCAATTGCAACCTTTTGCGTACATAAGAAATACATTAATCTGCGTGGCGAACTTCATATTTTCGTGAAACCATTACGAAAAAAATACATTTGAAAAGGCCATTTCATTATTAAAAAAAAAGCGCAGCAACTGGGTACAACTTCTAATATAAAAAATTAATTATAAAAAGCAGTACCAAAAATATGATGAATTAGAAAAGGATTAAACCGCTAATTAGGCACTAGTAAAAATAAGATAAAATAATCAAAAATGCAAAAGAAATGATAAAAGAAACAAAACCCACAAGGGTAAAAGAACCAAGTTTCAATATGTAAAAGTAGTGGTAACAGAATAAAAATTGCTGCCGCCAAGTTTTCTGCATTGTGTACCAAGCCTAACCCGCATACTGATCGAAACATGTTACCAACAAAAAGTGGTGATGGAACCCTTCACCCCCCCCCCCCCCCCCCCCAACTCCCGGGCGAGGGGGGAAAAAACAATTAGCTGCTAACTGGGCACTGGAAAAAAAAAACAAGATGCAACCCCCAAAAAAACAACAAAGCAAGTTATATCTGAAACAAAACTACAAGGATGAAAGTATCCGCTAAGTTTCAGCTAAACAAAGTAGTGATATCAGCACAAAAATGGCTGCCACCAAGTTGCTACATGGTATACCAACCCTAACCGAAATGTGTTCCCCTCAGAAAGTAGTGGTTTCACCCCCACCAAAGAACAACCGTCAAGGTAATCCCACCGACTACTACTTCAGACGTTAAAATGAAAAACTGACGGATTGTACTCGATGACATTAACCTAATTAATTCGTCACTTTTTTACATTTTCTAACCACATTTTGGTGTATTGGCCCGCCCTGTATGGCTTTGTAAAGACGCATACCACAATTTATTAAAAACTGTAGCATCTAATGATTGTGCAATCGTCGGAGCTTGAATTCTTTCATTTGGCTATCTACTTTCATGATTTTAGGTGTCTTAGATTCAGAGGGGTAGGTGAACAAGCACAAACGCATATATTTTTATTGATGTACTAGCCACATCGCTCGCTTCGCTCGCACCGTTGGCCGCTTCTCGCTTCGCTCGAGGAGGTTACTTATTACATTTTTCACGTTTTGACACGTTTATAATGAGCTAGAAAGCTGATTTTTAGATTATTTGAAATTCCGTATTTATTTATAGAAACAGAAATTTCAATTAGTCGTGCCATTCCGGAATTACGGGGTTCTGAACGTTTAGTTTTAATGTTTTAAACATTGTTATTCTAGATTGGGTTCGTGTTCCTTAAAAACCAACAACAACACCAGGCATTAAGTCGAATCAGCAAATGCCAGCTGTAACGCGTTAGAATGGAGATTAAACAAATATAAACAATGCTGGTGAGTCAAAAGTTCACCCGCACTTTGAGGAATCGTGAAAGGGGAAGCATTATCCATGTTACGAATTAGTTTTGCCAGTAATTTTACGTTTGCCAGTAATTTTCTATAAAATATAGGGCTTATTCCCACTGGAGTTGCTGAAAACCCTTGGTCTACAGGGTCCTTGGATCTCTCCAGAAAAGTTTCGCCCTCGGACCACATGGTTTCTTTTCGTACTTCTATCAGGAATTAAAAAATGAAATTTGCCTTCCATTAAACCATGATCTTCAAACGATCCTTGTACACTAACAGTATTCCTGACATTTGGAAATCCGCTAAGGTTATTCTAGTAATTAAAAAGGGATATTCTACAAATCCGAAAAATTACAGACCGATATCTCTCACTTGTGTTCCGTGCACGGTACTTGAGCGAATAATTCGCGATCACATGTTCAAGCATCTCTTTGAGAATGATATTCTAAATTCCGACCAGTACTATTTTGTTCCAGGTATTACGATTTTGTTCTTGGTATTAAACCAGTACGATTTTGTTCTCAGTACCCTCCAACTCCTACATTGTATATGGATCATTGGAATCGGGTGTGGATGAGCGTTAATCAGTAGACATTGTCTTCATCGACTTCGCTAAGGCTTTCGGTTCGCTTGTTTACGAGAAGTTATTTTTTTAAATTAGCATTGTGTGGGTTTAACAGTGATCTCATGCAGTGGCGTAACTCTTTCCTTCTCAACCGACAGCAGCGTGTCCAAGTGGTAAATACAGTGTCTGACAATCAACCAGTTATAAGTGGGGTACCTCAGGATTCTGGTCTAGGCCCGCTACTATTTGTCATTTACATAAATGATTTGATAACAAATATCACAGAAATTAATATCCCAAAATTTGCTAATGATGTGAAGCTAGGTCTATACATAACGGACCTGCTTCACCATCATGTTCTATGCACAGCCATTGCCAACATTGAGGACTGGCAACTACCTATCTCGGCTACTAAAATGCAAGACCTGTACCTAAGTAGAAATAATAAGAATTTCAGCTATTCCATTGGTAATTCTACCCTTGAAAACTAATGTTTTTATAGGGACCTTGGGGTTTCCTTGACAGGTGATATGAAGAGCTCCACACACATTAACGTGATCGTGCAAGCTGCCCGCCGTGCGATGCTAATTCGCCGGTGTTTTAAATCACATGATGTTACCATTCTTGTTCGTGCTTTGTAAGGCCACATGTAAGGCCACTCTTGAAAGATGCCTCACCATTCTGGTCACCCTACCAATTTAAGTTTACGAAAATGCTCCCAAGTCTTTACCACAAATCATGCAACGAGCGTCTTAACCATCTGAATCTAACAACACTTGAAAATCGCAGGTTGATTGCGGACTCTAACTTAACGGATGGGCTTTTAAATAAATTGTTTGGTGTTGATGCCCGCCAGTTTTTTTGTTATTCGTGGTTGTGAGAGGACCAGAGGGGCCATTCACTGAAGCTGGTAGCTGACCACTCAAGGACGGACTGCCGTTATTATTATTTTTTTTTTGCCATCGTGTTGTGGATCCGTGGAACCATTTGCCATGGGACGTTGCCATGGAATCTTTTCTGGCCAGCTTTAGGAGATTGATCAGGCGGGTAGACCTATCAGCGTTTTGTCGAATTTGACCCTTGGTGTACGCTGCAGCTCTGCTCGGTACGCATTTATTTTAATACTGTTTCCATATCCGTAAATTTAAACCATCATGTTTAACTTCGTCTGTCCCCCTGTGTAACATACGCCGGTCTAGCTGGCTCCCGCATGCACCAGTGACATACTTTACTGGGCACCATGAAATGGCAACGGTTGCCGAACGCCCCCTGCCTTGTGTCCTCCCTCCCCCTGCTCCATTTCCCACATCATTCCTCCAGTGTGCCGTCAGATTTCACCAACTCCCCCCTCCCCAGCAAGCCCTGCCCCCTCCCACATCCCATCCTTGTGTGGTCTGACTTCACCCATGGAACCAGTAGATGTTTGGTCTTCTTATGGAAGTAAATAGCGTTTTCAATGGAGGGGCCACTCTTATTCTACGTATGGCTGGTATTCCTGTTTCTCGGTATTGATACTACGCGCGAATTTTGAAGCAATATTTCGTTTGTTACTATTGTTACACATTGTCGGCCGCTCGCCCTTTTTCTTTGCTACTGTGCCAAGAATAAACTTTCTCGCCCTCTTTCATTTTAGAGCATGATGAGATGCTGTGGGCTTGATCCGTTTGCTGAGTGCATGATCCCAACTAAGCTAATTATTAACACTGGCGATAGCCAGTGTTAGTAAGGGTCGACCTAGGATCTCTGTGTTAAACTTTCAACTTTGAGAGCTAATAACTCCGTCAAAAGTAAACATTTTAAAACCAAATTTGAAATCCAGTCTTGACTAGTCAAGGCCTGTCTGCAGTCCAAATTGTGAAATTCAGGCGAGCTAAACCCGAGATAAAGAGAGGGGCCAAATAGACAACTTCTTGTTCTTGGTCTTGGTCTTGTTCTTGTTCTTGGTCTTGTTCTTGGTCTTGTTCTGGGGATGTACCTTTCGTCTGTCCTCTCTACAGGTCAAACCATTTGTCCTATGAAGCCGGTTCTTAGCTCATTTTACAGGTATTGCTCTGTTGATGTGCCCTTTCCATAAGGCATTTTCTAATTGGTCAAGTGGTTCAGGGGTTATGGAGTTCTAAACAACCAGATTGATTGTTTTACATTGTTTTAAACATTGTTATTATGCAACAATGCTAATTAGCAAACGCCAGCTGCAAGACTGAAGATTAAAGGATTTGTTTCTATTGTTAACACTGGCGATAGCCAGTGTTAGTAAGAGTCAGCCTTGGGCCTCTGTGTTAAACTGTCAGTTTTACAGTTTAGCTGCAATTCTAAAAGTAACACGAATTAATAAACAAAAACGGAACGTTAAATGTTTAGAGTAAGGGTCTAAAAGTCAAAACCTAGAAGGAACACGGACAAGGTTTAACAGTAAGGGTCTAGGTGTAAAATTTTGTAAGAGGCTGTAAGCATTAGACCCTTACTACCTGGTGGTCAGAAATAAAAACATTTTCACGCAAAACTGGAAATCCTCCCATGTGATGATCCAGTGGCAGTATGATATAGGTTTACTGCTTTACTGTATGTGGAAAATTATTTTTCGATTTAGTAACATTGCAGGGTATTCGCAGCAGAGAGCATTACTGGTTATCCTCTGCCGTAAATCACCGAAATATAATAAAAAATATTCTAAAGCATCAAAAGACACAAAATGCCAAACTTCACAAGAAAATTATGTTCCTAAAGTTCCATAACAATATTCTAAGAACAAAGAAAACCTGCTACAATCGTTCATACATACTTTCTGTCCGAATAGAGAAGTACTATAAGCTAACCACCGGGTAGTAAGGGTCTAATGCTTACCAGCCTCTTACAAAATTTTACACCTAGACCCTGACTGTCAAACCTTGTCCGTGTTCCTTCTAGGTTTTGACTTTTAGACCCTTACTCTAAACATTTAACGTTCCGTTTTTGTTACAAAGTCGTTCGACGTCAATAGTCGTTCGACGTCACCCTCCCGTGTTAAAGCTAAGTGGTCCGTTACCCATTTGGCTTACCGTCTTGTAATAATACGAATAAAGACCAAGCCATTGAAAGAGAACTACAGATAAACCAGCTTCCTATAGAAAGACTTATAGTGAATGAGCGAGCAAAATCCAATGCGTTTGCAAGGAGCAGTCAATTTATCACGATTGGAAAACAAAAACGAACTCCTTTGACGTTTAAGGTAAGGTTTAACTAATCCGAGGTCAAAACATCAAAGAAGCACAAATAAACATTACTGCATGGTTTCAGATACCGCACTGTTGCTGTACTGTTTAGTCCACGTGAATCCTTACTGCTGTATTCGACCATTAGAATGATTAAACTCGTAAATAATATTAAAACCATAGCCCAACTTCCAAAATTATTGTAAGAATAATGTTCTACAATGTAGGCTTACACACTCGCCTACTTTCAGAGCAAAATTGTCCAGCATTCTGTAAGTCAAGTCGTCTCCTTTTCGTTATCACACTGGTGATGATACACACACCACTTTTCAAGATTTTTAGACACTTCTCCACGCCTGGGATTTAATTGTTATTTTCAACGACATTGCCAGGTTTTCAAGGTATTGCACGAACCCTGTTTTATTATTCTTTAAAGTCTGTAATAAGCAAACTAAAACGATTGGTTTTTAACGACATTTCAGTGATGTTGTTCAGCCAAGTAAAATGCAGACATCTGACCTACCGTTTATTAAAGTAAAACTTGTAGAAACACTTGAAAACAGCAATACGGTTTTCACGTGGAGTAAACAGTACAGCAACATTGTGGTATCTGAAATCTTACATAAAAGTTTATTCGTGTTTCTTAACTGGTTTGATTTCGGGTCAGTTAGGGCGCGTTTACGCAGCGACTCGCCTTTGCATTCTCGCAGCTAGAACTCAATCGCGATAGCAAAGGTGACATTGCCATGGTAACAACGCTAAATGGATTAGCTAATTCCGACATCGTGTGAGTAAATACTTGCAATCTTATAATCCGTGCCAATAATATAAAGAATTCTTCATGACGAAACAATTTTTCCAAACACTTCTGAACTCACGTTGCTGTTTTCGTTGCGAGGCGGCAGACATAAAACCGCCGCCATGTTGGAATTTGAGGTGATTTCTAGCTTCTAGCTGCGAGAATGCAAAAGCGAGTGTTTGCGTAAACCCGGCCTTACACCTTACCTTAAACATCAAACGAGTTAGTTTTTTTTTACTGATAACAATTTACGATTTTGGTTATTTTCGTATTTAGTCATGTTTGTTCAGCCATTTTTTAAAAAAATATTCTGACCAGGGTAGATTAGTAGGAGTGACGCTTTTCTAAAAACCTGGGTAAAGAAAGACCTGCTTCCACCAACGGCACCAGAAGGCAGGACTTGTCAGGTTCTCGTAGGAGGCGAAACTTGAAATAAAAAATGACGGCATCGTTGCTATGGTAACCATTGTAACAGCGACAATACCTGCGGAAACAGATGAAATACTCGTGTGTGCAACATCCGAAGTTGTAGAACTTATTCTGTGTTCGAATCAAACTGTATATAGTTTGTTACACTGAATGTAAACCAAGGATGAAGCTTCAGCCTGGACGGCCGATGAGCACGCTTCTCGAACGTTCTCGGAACGCAAAACCGTGCGTTATACTTAGCTCCACTCGTAACGACAACCCGTTTGAAAATTGAACGTTGGATTTTAAAAATAAAACTTGATCAGCCTGTTCTGATCTTTCTTAAAATTTTTTTAATGTCTTAATCTGAATTATGATTGGAGCGTAGCTCCGCTATGAAGACACTTCAATGGAATCCGAGACCGCGCATCAAGCGAAAACCACAAGGACGATCCGAACCAAACTTTGCCTGCAGTAGCACGGGAGTCTGGACAAGGTTTATCAAAAAAAAATCCGGAATCGGACATGGAGTTGACGAACCATCAGAGTGACAAATTGGACCAATAGCGCAATTGAAACAATAACGAGACGGCCAAGCCGTTTCTAATTGCTAAAGGTTTCCGATTGTTCAAGGATTGATTGTTTATGATAAATAGCCCGCCTCACTAGCAGACATGTGAATGTTAACAACTAATATTTTACAAGCTAGGCCGACCGATTACCGATTCAGAATGTCACATGTAATTCCGCACCGACATTTGCAATCTCGGTAATATCGGTCGGGATCGGTATAGAAAATCAAGATAGATCGGCAATCAACCAAATGAAAGATATTTTCACTTTTCGTCGACCGATTTGGAAGTTTGTATACACAGTTTTCAAGATGTTTTTTCACCACTTTTCCAGTGGTCCAAACCCAAAGCAGCTGTCGGCCGACAATTTTGGGCCAAACTTCCAAACAGCAAACAATAAGAGACAGCTGCTTGGGGTTTGGACCATCGGAAAGCTGGTGAAAAAAATTTAAAATGGTGTATTCAAACGTCGAAATCGGTCAACGAAAAGTGAAAATATCATTCCTGGTTGAATGATATCACAACTTTCAAAAGCCGACCCTTTTTAGCCAAGCATCCAAACAGCAAAGAAAGCGGAGCCCGTTTCATTATGTCGACAGTGGAACTGATGATGGCCCTCGTATATTTTAAGCGAATAATTTTGTATTCCTATTGTGATAAATTTGTTTTAGTGACATTAAATAGTTTTGATCCCCATGATGATTTGCGCGACGACAGCGCCCTCTGGCGGTAAATCGCTGACAGCAAATCGCGTACAGCTGCAGGTACTTCTTTCATCCAAAAGTTACCGTTGTCCGAGAAAGAGTGGTACTACTTGTTGTGCACAGGTTGGAGGGGAAATCTTGCTGGTCTTTTTATGTCTGCCAATCTTCACGCACTCGAGGCCACACTTTTAAACTTTTGGGCCGTACGGCAAAATTGAACTGCCGGTACCACTTCTTTTCCTTCCGTGTGGTCAACTGTTGGAATGCACTTCCAGAGGCCGTTGTCTTGGCACCGTCATTAGTCATTCCGGAGAAGACTTGCTGACTGCAACTTAGCGGGTTTTTGCATCGATTTTAAGATTTAGTGGGTGTTATTTATTTTTGTTACCTACTGTTTTTTAGTAACATTTGCGAGCCTGCGTCACTTTTAGTTTATGCGAGTGTCATTCCATTTTTTTATGTACTTTATCGTTCCTAAGTAGTACTTTTATTTAATCATTTTGTTGGTCTTATTTTGCTTGTATTATCTTGTCTTGTTTAATTTTGCAGAACCAGTGTTAGTGGCTACATCTGCCCTGTTGGTCTCTGTTTTCCTTTTTCTTGGGAAATAAACATTATTATTTTTATGATTATTATTATTATTATTACGGGCGTCAGACGTAATAATGAATCCACCCAAAACCAAAACTGGTAGAAAACCCCGCCAAGTTTCCAAAAACGGTCGGCCTTTGAAGGTAGTGATATCATTCCACCAAGGAAAGGCCGCCAAGGTTAATCCGATTAGCCAAGTTAATCGCACATACTAATAGTTCGAAAGTTAAATGAAAACTAGAAGATTGCTACTAGCGGTAGCAAACTTCAAGTTTTCATTTAACGTCCAAAGTATTATTCGGTGCGATTAACTTGGCTAATAGGATTAACCTTGGCGGCCTTTCCTTGGTGGAATGATATCACTACCTTCAAAGGCCGACCGTTTTTGGAAACTTGGCGGGTTTTTCTACCAGTTTTGGTTTTGGGTGGATATCACAATTTTCATAGGACTGTGAACGTACATAAAGTTACACCGTCTGTTTAGGAAGCTTCAATCTCATTTTTGCACACACTGACTAACATTCGCTGATTTCGTTCGCTTCGTTCACTCAATCAGCGCATCCCCTTCAGTTGTTTTGTTTATCCCTGCAACTTCCCCTTAATTTTTCAAGATTTCGTTCACATTTAGTCATGCAGAAACCCCTGAAGGTCTCTGTTACTAACACAGCAGAACGTGAAGCATTTTGTTTTTTGGGTTATTAACAAAAAAAAACCCTTAGCTCGTGTATGCTCGTATTGTTGCGTAACCATCATCTAACGTGCATCCCTTTATTCTTACGCAATCCACGGCAACGTTAATGTTTCTTTATTTTGTCCTTCGTTACAGTTCAAGTTTTAGTTCGTCCAGGCGTTTACAATAAATCTAAGGACCAGTCTTGATTGTTCAAGCCATTGTTGCTTAAAATCGTTGGTTGCAACTTGGTAAAGAAACGAAATTTAAATTCTCCGGTGGCAAATTTCAAAACCCTCCCACGCATTTGTCCTGACCCGTACAACCTCCAAATCAACAAAAGGACCATCCTCAGATCACCATGCATCCGTGTGCAAAAATTCAGGTACGTAGGTCTTCGCAATTTTGCGCTAGCCATGACCAAAAAGTCTATGGGATTTAACATGGGAAAAATCTTATTAGCTAGCTAGCTAGCTAGACAGAAACATAAAAACAACGTTATTGACGCATCTTTTTCTCTATGATTGGTGGACACTCATCCTTTAAATTTTAGTTTTTCTTAATCTCTGACCCTTCCCCTTACATTTTCCACAATTTGAAACATTTCTGTCGCATTGGGATTTATCCTCAACATGCCAAAATATACTTTTAGTTGCTTACAGTTAACAGACACATGTCTGCTAGTGAGCCGCCTTTTTATCATTAACAATCAATTTTTAACAATCGGATGTCTACAATGGGATAATCTACTGTTACTTGGCGGCGACACACTAGCGTGTGTCTAGAACATGTATTGAATTTGAAAAATATGTATTATATCTCAAACAAACTTTGCGAAAAGCTTCGAGGATTGCAATTTAATTGTAATTTATAAAAAAAAGTTATTATTATTATTATTACAAAAAATTATTATTATTATTATTATTATATTCTTCTACCGTGATTCTGACACACAAGCTGATCTCGAGCGCAAACGAGGCGATGCCTAATGTGAGCGTGAGCGTGGCGAGTGTTATTATGCCAGTGGAGCACCAATCAAGGTTTTTGGGGGGGCAAGAAGGATGGTTATTTTGTAGTCAATAACGAAAAAATTTTGCGAAACAAACGCTTCGGAATACAATGATGATGATGCTGCACGCAACAACCGAATTGCTTGATAAATTCAGACATTCTCAAATTTTAGAGTATTATATAAGATTAAAAAGCGAATACAGAAACGAAAAAAAGTAAAATAAAACAATTTATTACACTACTGTACATCTCGCGGCCAAGATAGCCCACTAAAAAACTTAATAATTTACCTAATTGTATTTGCCCGTGTAAATTTGCGTTGGGGGCCCCCCCCCCCAAGCAGACGGGAATTTCCCAATGACATGGTTGTACGTTGTGCTAAGTACAGAAATCCAGTGGAGCAGCTGATATAAGGTTGATTGGTCGGTGTGGGAACGGCCGGCCAACACGGGAGAACGAGATGGAGCGACCGACTAGAAGGATTTGACGAGTCGAGCTTAATTCTGATTAGGTCAACCGATGCGGAGACTCGTAAGTTCTGGCCCAAACAGATGTCCGCAACATTCGCTTGGTTAGCTGGACGCGGTGTTAATGTCACTTCCTCGCTTGCAACCATTCGATAAGCCCGTTAGAATATATCCCTGCTCAGTGCTCGCCTCTCCATTCCCCTGCTTCTCTCTCCGTCACCGTTGGCCATAGATTGCAGAGAATGCGCGAATCTGTGACGAAGGAGGGAGGCGGTTATGCTAACTGGTAGGTTTAAGGTGTAGGTGAAATTATGGATTGCGGTGGTCTTGGTGGCAGAACAGTGGAAGAACTCACACAAAGAGATGTTGGCAAGATCCGTGCCTATTAGACTAGTGTGACTACAACTGACACATCCACCTTGCAATTTCATTACTTCATAATGTAATGCTGATTTGAGGTATCAAGGCTTTGCGGATGGGGAATGGGGAGGATCAAGGTGGGGGTGAGGGGGGCAGCGAACTTCTTTTGTCCTTTGAAAGGTCTGGCCAAATCTTAATGACGGATCCTAGTACACATCCAAACAACAAGACAAAAGGCCATTAGTCCGGAAAGCCTGCTTTTTCAAGTTACATAAAAGTCTCCATGAAGTAAGCCTTTCTGTCTAACTTTCCTACAGAACAGATGTTGTGGCAAGAAGCGACAACGAAAACAGTACTTCATTGCTACCCAGCTACACCATTACAGATCTTGCTGGGAAACATTGATCTCTTTCTCTTCATCTCGTTGAGCTAATTTATCAGTCACATTTCTTCTCATTTAGGCCACATTGCGACAAGCCAGTATAAGGTTTGGATAGCAGATTTCTTTTGATCATCACTTTTTTCGCATCTCGTTGAATTTTCGCCACAATTCTCTTGATTTAGGTCACATTTCAACCAGCCAAGTAGGCTTTGGATAGCAGATTTCTTTTGATCATCACTCTTTTCGCATCTTGTTGAACTTCTTAATTTATTGGAAGTTGAACTTGCGTACATTACTATGGAGGCATACTCATTCCAGGAATTTGCTGACATGGGTCTCACGTATGGACGCGCGAAGAGGAACAGTCGAGAGGCTGAAGCTTTCCCAAATTGGCAGGTACCAAACCTTTGTAGCCACTGACCGTCGCCTTCGAGAGACTAGAAGATTCGAGCCTGTTACTGCCAACTGGGGAAGGGAAAGAGCCATCAGAACACCAGCTGCAGAGCAAGGAATCCTGAACCGGATAGAGGCAACCCCTGGAGCCAGTACTAGAGGAATTGGAACAATGGAAGGTGTGTCACATATGACTATCTGGAGCGTTCTGCACGAACAGTTGTTGAATCCGGCCGTACCACCTTCAGCGTGTTCAGGCATTTTCACTGGTCGACTATCCAGCAAGAGTGGCATTTTGTCAGTGGTTTATGCAGCAATGTGCCAAAGACCCTGTGTTCATTTCGTTAGTTCTGTTCACTGATGATGCAAGCTTTACCACTTGTGGACAGAAGGAAATCCACGCGGCATTGTCCCAGGTAAACACCAACAGAGGTTTAGTCTGAACGTTTGGGCAGGTATTGTTGGTGACGAATTAATAGGTCCCTATGTGTTGGCGCTACGTCTAAATGGTGAAACCTATCAACGGTTTCTCGAACACGAGTTGCCTACCTTACTGCAGGATGTTCCATTGGGTATCAGACAACGAATGTGGTTAATGCATGGTGGTGCTCCACCATATTTTAGCCTCCTACCACGACAATTCCTAATTCGTGCCTACCCAGCTCGATGGATTGGTCGAGGTGGACCGCATGCTTGGCCACCACGTTCACCAAATCTGAATCCTTTTTACTGTTACTTGTGAGGACACCAAAAGTCACTTGTGTATTCAGTTCCAGTCGACAACGAGGAAGCCCTTCGGCAGCGGGTTGTCGAGTGTTGTCATACGATCTGAAATACACCCGGTGTCTTTATACGTGTTCTTAAGTCAGTGGCAAGACGTATCCTTGCCTGTGTTTGATCGCGTGGTGGACACATCGAGCACCGTTTGTAGTCACAAAAGGCACAAGTTTCTCTCTTCGAAACTGAAGACGGTACCACATTAGATATTTTGGTACGCAGCGCTTGTTTCAGTAAATCTACAAAAGCCCCCCCCCCCCCACTCCCCCCCCCCCCCCATTACTGCCCCAACCGCAAAGTTTTACGACCTACATTATGAAATAATGAAATTGCAAGAAGAATGTGCCAATTGTAGTTGTTTGGACAAATTAGGTGGAAAGTTATGGAAAAACTTCAACTTTTTACCCCTAACTTTGTGGGGGCTGTAACGGAAAACGAATGCATTTCTGAACCCATGTTCATAAGACTTTTTAGTCTTACTTTTTATCATAGACTGCACCCTGAAAGATTGGCCAGACCTTTTAGGTACACCCTGTATGTATTCGTAAATTAGCGTTGCACGTCAAATATTTTAAAGGATACTCAGAAAGATTATCGAGTTGGACTACACTATGTCCACGGACCACCAAGCTTACATTTATACAAGCTTCCATAAATGTGTCAAAAATGTCACTCGTTCTGCGATTGGTCCAAGCAAACCGGAACTGGTAATCAGCAGTTAAAGGAAATTTTAGAGACTAACAAATTTCTGTTCTTCAAATGAAGGCGAACTGGGTAGAATTTGCGAGTTTCGCCTCGTGTTTTTAGGCCAGTTTTCATACAGGTCAATGGTGAACCTCTAGTAGGGGTGAATGGTGAAATAAGATACTAGCAACGTTGAATGATGGGAAGCAAGACAAGCAGCTTCTATCCCAGTCAACGTTGTGACTAGTGGTGGAATATGAAGGGAGAGTACTCCCATGTCATACGTATAAGTCGGACATGTAAGCATTTACAAGGTCTTTGCATTCTTTAATGCTGACTGTCTGTTTCCATCATGGGCGCCACAAACATCCAGTGTCTCTTTCGATAACGGCATGGGAAGGGAGCAGCCAGGAAAGTGGGACTTTAGGGTATTTGCTATGCATTCAGCAATAAAAGATAGCTTACAATTTGTAATTGTGCAATGGTAAAAATATTGCAATGTAAAAGCCTAAAAGTGCACACATATACACATTAAAACATGAGTTTTAATCTTTGTATGTGTGCACTTTTAGGCTTTTACTTTGCAACATTCGAGTGCTTTTTAAGTTTAGTTAACACTGGTAAAAATAGCAACAAGTTGCGAGATATAAAAAGGATGAGTCTGGCAGCTCAAACCTCTTAAACATCTTAAACTCCTGAAAAAGTTTCAAGTCCAAAGTATGGTTGAAATGCGAAATGGCCAATGTTGTTCACTCGAGAGGACTAAATCTACCATTGACTTTGAGAAAATTCCACTTCTCCACGTGATTTTGGTGAACGTAAATAATTTTTTCGAGAGTGGAGGGGCTTTGCGCCCCTCTATATGTCCCTTGTTTTTCTTGCTTTAGGTAATGTGTGGCTTCATCAATAAAAGTTTTGTAGAAAATAGCAAATAAATAGATTTTTCAAAGGACTTTCATGTCCACTTCCTCTCCTCCATTACTTACGCTACTGCATGATGGCCAACCGGAAGTGGCCGTTGGAGGGCGTGGCTGAGATTCAAAATGATCGACATTATAATTTCTTTAAAGTCTCTTCAAAACTGAGTTATTGGCACCAGGAAAGTTACAGGTTATTTGGCATAAACAAAACACAAATGGTCTTTGGTACAAAATTTGACCTTGAAGTTAAGGTTCAAGGTGAAATTTTAAATATTTTGAAATTATGTTAGGCCTACGAATACATATAATCAAAAAAGTGGCCAAAATTGTCCACAATGCCAATGTGTATAGAACGCTTCATTCTGCAGAAAATAACCTTTCTAGAGATATTTGAAAAAGACTACATCCTTAATAGCTCGACGTGTGCTTGTCTGCATTTTAATTGTGGAAGAGAATATCACAAAGTATTTTTACGATATCGGACGTTTAATGTACGTGTAGTAATTTTTCACATAGGTTATTTTCTGCAAAATAAATCATTATATAAATATTTTCATTTGTGGACGATGTCGGCTACTTTTTTTTTAATTATACGTGTTCGTCGGCTGAACATAATTTCAGAATATTTACAGTTTGGTCTTGAACCTTAACTTCAAGGTCAGATTTTGTACGAAACAACACTTACTTATTTTTACACCTATTAATCTGCCACTTGCCTGATATCAATAACTCAGTTTAGAAGACACAGCAGTTTAAAAACGTAACAATTTCGATCATTACGAATCTGAACCGCTCTCATCAGATACCACTACCTGATGGCTATCTTGGCTAAAGATAATATGGAGAAATAGGTGATTTCTAAGAATCAGTGGTAGATTTATTCCTCTGAGTGATACCAGTATTTTAGCCTAGCTCATGCACAATGGTAACCATTTTTCACTTCAGCCACGCCCATACAAGCTACCATTTGATGTTGGGTATCTGGAGAAGTAGTACTTTCTAGAAATCATTGGTAAATTTAGTAACCACGATTGGTGCCAAAAAGTGTAGGCCTACTGGCTCATGCACTGTAAAAGAATAGTCGGTTATTCATTCTTGTGACGCTACAAAGGCTTCTTCTAGTCTTCCACATTAGAAAACAAAAACCAACTCTTTACATGTTTAAGATAATGTTTGGCTGAACCTTTGTCGAAACAGGGTAGATTAGTAGATAGCTACGTTTTTTGAAAATTTGTTATAAAATAATGCCTGCTTCCACCAACGGCACCAGAAGGCAGCACTTGTCAGGTTTTCGTAGGTGGTGAAAATTAAAAATGGCGGCATCGTTGCCATGGTAACATGGTAATAGCTACAATACCTGCGGAAATTGACGAAATACTCGTGCGAGAGCAACATTCGAAGTTGAAGAACTTATTCTGTGTTCGATTCAAACTGTATATAGTTCGTTACAATAAAGTCAAACCATGGAAGAAGCTTCAGCCTGAACGGCTGATGAGCACGTTTCTCGGTCGTTCTCGATACACAAAACCATGAGTTATACTTAGCTCCACTTGTAACGACAACCCGTATTAAAATTTATTGTTGAATTTAAAAAATAAAGCTTGATCAGCCAGTTCTGATTTTTCTTAAAATCATTTTAACGTTATAATCTAAATTATGATATATTTTAAGCAATTAATTCTGTATTCCTATCGTGATCAATTTGTTTTAGTGATGCTAAACAGTTTCGATCCCCATGATGCTTTGCGCTTCCTATTACTTGATGACAGTGCCCTCTGGCAGTAAATCACTAAAAGCAGGTACTAGTTTCGGCCAAAAGTTGACCGTTGTCAGAGAAAGATTAGCACTACCTATATATTTTTCTACCCTGGTCGAAACGGAAAAGGAACACCAATAAGTATTCCTGTGAAGTTTTAGTTACCACAGCGTTGCCGTAGTGTTTAATCCATGGAAAAAAATCTAAGAGCTGTATTCAAATGGTTTTTTAGCGTTCTTAATTTTGAACACCGTTAAAGATAATGATCGTTGACTGCATGAGTCATATTACAGTCACTTGACTAAACGTTCTCGCAAAAAAAAATTATGGTTAAAAAATAATCGTCATCAGTAATAGAGTGATAAATGGAGAGGTGACGAATTTACTAAAGAATACTGAAATATTAACTAAAAAAAGTAGCCGAGGGTCCGTGAGGTGAGTGCTGTTACGGGTTTATCTGTCTCGTTAATTCCAAGCTAACTGGCTTAATTTTTATCAATATTGAAAACAGCGCAAACAATCTCGACAATCTAAACACAACGAAACAAAACATTATTCCCTCGTTGTTTAGGCGTCCACAAGCTTGACGACTGATTCTAATCTGAGCTGCACTAAGGAAAAAAAAAAAAGATTTAACGAGCGTTAACCACTCCTGGTCATCTGCCCGAAGCCCCTATGTCTGCAACAGACTGATTCCCAGGCGGTCACCCACCCAAGTATCAATCCAGCCCAATGCTGCTTAACTTCGGGGATATAACGAGAACCGGTGTTTCCAGCACTGCTAGGCCGCAGCTGCACTAAGTTTAAGCTAACGTAATAATACATTAAATAACGTCCTGTTTCTTCCCTTTTTTTAAAACTATCATTTTTTTTTGGCGATTGCACTAGTTTTAATTTTATTTACATGTTTAAATAAAAAAAATAAAAACAATCTTACGATCACTTTACAACCCGACGTTGTAAGTATCCCATTTCTAACCTACGAAGTAGGTTCACGCAAAAATGAATCCATAAATACACTATATTTCAAGTTTTAATGCAGATATTACCACGTTGTTGGCTCAGTCTACACAACGTCCTCAGAACTCTGCCTGCTTAACACAAATGCACAAACAAAGCCCGAGAGCAAATAGAAATTGTTTCCAGTGTGTCTCATTCCGGAAATTGAGCCGCGCTTGCTACAAAGATAACATCTCAAAATTGCACGGGTCTCCGTAAAACTTATATATACACAACACACACATCATTCTATTCTCATATTTATTATCAATTTATCGCATGCCAAAATATGGTCTTTTCCTTCTCGCTATAGAAGGTGTCAATATCATATACTATTAAATAACGGGCTTTGGGTTCCTCTAATGTATTTTCCGTGTTGCCCTGTTTGTCTTTATCCATCATTTAGTAGCTGGAGCGCTGTTGTTAACTCGTTACAGCGCATCGACCAACCGATTTCCGTGAAAGCTTTCTTTCCCCGTCCAACAACTTCCTCGAACCAGCGCCGTAAAGCCTTACTGCCCTCGCCCGGTATAATACGCTAAAAGAAGTAATTATCATTGATTTCTAACTCCCCCCCCCCCCTCCGAAGCCAAGCCCCGACTGGCAACCTTCACAATTAAAGCTATTTTTCCCCCTCCTCAATAAAAGGCATAAAAAGAAAATGGCTCCCGCATTGTGAAGGTGGATTTACTAAATTGTCCCTTTATTGGGTATGAAGAGAGATTGGTTTCAATTCTGAATAACGAATTTCGAACAAATAATAAAACAAGATAAGACCTAATCATTTAGTGTATTGTGAATTTGGCTTTTCCTCAGGAAATATGTGCATTTATTTCTTTATGTACTCTGGTTATAAAAACGGGATACATTTTTGGTTACTACGTGTTTTCTGCAGTAATTACACTTCAGTAGTATGACGGTTAAAGTTGATCTTTTTAAGCTTTGGTGTGCCCCTTCAGGGGGGGGGGGGAGTTTCCCCAGCTTGCTTGCCTTTCCGTTCCCCTGACTGCGCCACTGGACCAAACATAACCCGCCTAACATTGCATAATTGAAGCACATCCTTGTGAATGTAAAAATCCTGGTCAAAAGAAAAAAAAACTAATGGTGACATAACGGGAAGAACCAAATCTACTGTGGAAATTACTTAGTCAAATGTCTTGTAGAGAAGGGGGGGGGGGTGTTAGTAGCCCCTCCCCCCTCACCTAACATAACGTAACTGGACCAAAGTACGTGCCTGAGAATGTAAAAATAGCGGCAGTTGCCCTAGCATGTTTGCCCTACCCCCTTCTCCTAAATGTCCACTTAACAAAACATTACCTAATCTAACATCCCAGGTCTTGAGGACACTTGCCCTATCTTCTTTGCCACCCGGCTTGAACTGGGTGCGCTACTGATCCAAACACAACCTAACCAAGAACCCTGATTTTTTTTTAATTTGTTGTTTTGTTAGGGACGTAAGATTACATAAACCGTGCTGGTTTATGTAATCTTACGTCCCTAACAAAACAACAAATAAAAAAAAATTGGAAAAATAACTAGGAAATAAATACGATTTACATTCCATGTGACCTTTCGTGTCATCGTTACTTAAAGTATGTCAAAGTAACAACGAAATGAGTGAATTATGTAAAAAAAAAAATGTTACGGGTACTATTACTCACGAGCGTTAACAACACGAAAAAAATCATGGACCTTCTTTCGGATGGCATTTAGCGTGAACTCGTCATAACGACGTGAAAAAAGTATTCTTACATTCTCTTCAGGGCGTTGACATTTTCCCCTCAAAGCTCAACGATCCATATACAGGGTGTACCTAAAAGGTCTGGCCAAACTTTCAGGGTGTAGTCTATATGATCAAAAGTAAGACTAAAAAGTCCTATAAATATGGGTCCGGAAATGCATCCGTTTTCCGTTACAGCTTCCCAAAGTTATGGGTAAAACGATAATAAAGTTTTTCATTAACTTCCCACCTAATTTGTCCAAACAACTACAAGTGACACATCCTTCTTGCAATTGCATTACTTCATAATGTAGGTCGTAAAACTTTGGGGTTGGGGCAGTAATGGAGGAGGAGGGAGAGCAAGTAGTGGGTGGGGCCGGGGGCCTCTTTAGTAGTTTTACTGAAACAAACGCTGCGTCGCCATGCAGAGTATCAAAATCTCCAATCTAATATCGTCTTCAGTTTAGAAGAGAAACTTGTGCCTTTTGTGACTACAAACGGTGCTCGATGTGTCCACGTCCATGCGATCCAACACAGTCAAGGGTACGTCTTGCCATTGACTGGCGAACGCGTTCAAAGATGCCGGGTGTATTTCGGTTCGTATGGCAACAGTCGACAACCAGCTACCAAAGGCCTTCCTCGTTGTCGACTGGAACGGAATTAACTTTAGAATTAACTAAAGGCTTTGCCGTTTAGAAAAAAAAACATTAGAGTTCGTATCCCCATACTCATAGCCGTGAAGGTAAACGAATAAAAACGGATTAGAGATCACTCGAACGCAACGAACTATAATTTTTACTCCAATACCAGGGAACAACGACTTTCTTTGATCAATGGTTATGTAAGAAAGAAAGACTGTTTCGTGTGAGTGGATATGTGTATTTTGAGTGCATTTATTGTGAAACAAGCAGACTCCTTGTTAAGGCAGTTTTTTGTCTGTGTTTGTGTTTGAAGGTCGTTTGATGTGGTTATTTCTAGTTCGTTTGAGTATGCTTTTTATCTTTTAATTTTGTAGCGTTTTGCTGTTTATGGCGTCTATTTTGTGTGTGTTTGTGGGTTTATGTTTTGCGAATTGGAGTTCAAATTATATTTCGTTACGTTCGAGTGAACTCTAATCCGTTTTTATTAGTGTACCTTCACGGCTGTGAGTATGGGGATACGAGGTCTAATGTTTTTGTTTTTAAACGGTGAAGCCGTTTTTTGTTCAGTTAATTTGCTGCCCTTTTTCGCTTTTTTTTTATTGTAATTGCTACGGCATGGTCTATCATTGTATAATATGTACACTGTCCGCCCTATTTTGTTTGGGAAAAAACTGAGCATTAGAAATGCGTATAATTAGGTTTATGTTCCGCCCAAGGTTCGTCCCATGTCTGTTATTTTATGGCAACGCACTAGTTTGTGTCTAGATTTAGCACGTGCCATCTTGATGGGCAGTTGGTTTTGCATTGTTTTACGCAGATGCAATATCGTGGCAAACAATCGCGGGAACAATTCAACTGGCGTCCCGAAGTCAGCATTGAAGAACTAAATAAGTCATTCAGTCGTTTTGGTCGCCCAATTATGAGGCCGAAAATTAAAGACGTCACATCCTACGGTTTAAATCTAGAAGATTTAAGCGAACACCGGGACCGTTTCACTTTGGTTAGAGCTGGAAGGCTGACAATGCTAACTCTAATAAGATACGACGATAATGTTATTTTTCCCGTGCCCAAGAAGTTGTGCCATTGTTACACGTTGCAGCAGTGTGGCATTTTCATATTGTTTGCCGCTCTGCCTTCGCCTCCGGTCCAGTTTTGAAAATTCTTGTGCATAAACAAACACAAGTGACTTTAGGTGTCTCCACATCTGGTGAACGTGGGGGCCATGCATGCGGTCTACCTCGACCAATCTATCGAGCTGGGTAGGCACAATTTAGGAATTGTCGTGCTAGGAGGCTAAAAAGTGGTGGAGCACCATCATGCATGAACCACATTCGTTGTATGATACCCAATGGAACATCCTAAAGTAAGCTAGGCACTCGTGTTCGAGAAACCGTTGATAGGTTCTGCCATTTAGACGTGGCGCCAACACTTAGGGACCTATTAATTCGTCACCAACAATGCTACCCAAGTTTCAGACTAAACCTCTGTTGGTGTCTACCTGGGACACTGCCGCGTGGATTTTCCTCTGCATGGCGACGCAGCGTTTGTTTCAGTAAAACTACTAAAGAGGCAGGGCAGATGACCCTAGGGCTTTAGGGCTATAAAGTCGGGCAAATGACCGGGTGCAGTTAACGCTCGCTAAAACCCGTTGACGCTTGACTGAAGAGGCCCCCTCCCCCAATTTGCCCATGAAACTTAGCGGGTTATTTCGCCTTTGTGGGTTTGGTTTCTGTTATTTGATAACTGAAACATTCGGATGAATCTTCTCTTGCTATTAATCATAAAAACTCCACAAGGGTAAAGGGACCCATCAATTTTCTGCCAGAGAAAGTAGTGATATAGAGCCAACATGGCTGCCAATGAGTTTGTGGTCCCCTACTACCAACGGGATATCGACCTGGTCGAATCAGTGCAGAGACGATTCACTAAATCTTTAAGGGGCATGAGTGATCTCCCATTCGAGGTCAGATTATCCACTCTTGGGTTAGAATCACTCGAGCTTCGTAGACTGAGGGCTGACTTTTGCCTTACTTTTTCATTATTGTACGGGGCATTGAGCTATGATGCATGTTTATTTTTTGAACTTTGTAGGGATAGTCTGACGAGGGCCCACCAATGGAAACTAGCAGCTAATAAAGTCTACATTAGACTGTCGGCATCACTTCTTCTCATCATCTTCTTCTTTTTCTCTAATCGTGTTGTGAATGCATGGAATGTTTTACCTAATGAGGATGTTTTGGCAAGCTCATTGCAAGTTTTTAAGCCAAAATTGAAGGCCTGTCTATTTTCATCACTGTTATGCAACTCCCTTTTGTTTTTAATTAATTTAAACTATTATAGAACATTTGGTAAAGGTTTTTAAAATATTTTTTATGACTTTTTAGGTATTTCGTTAAACTATGCATTATTTTTTTTGTATTTGTATTTTTTTTTGTAGTCATGTTTTTAGTTCTTACCTCATACCATTTAAATTTGGTGGGCAGTTTTAAGCGCCCTTGATTGCCTTACCTGAAACCATTTGTCTTTACAAGTCAATAAGTTATATTTATTTTATTAAAAAAAAGTTGATTTTTTTAGCCTCTTGAGTAAGAGGGCGGGTGATGGCCTAAAATTTTGAGTTACTATACTGCGTGTCCCACGGTGGACCATTAAGCAACCACCGTCAGCCATGGACACCGTATATATTTTATAAGCCATTTCCTTTCCGCAAAAAAAATCTGCCAGAATAAGCCAGAATTAGCCAAAATACGATGTACGCCGAATTCAACAGCCTGCTTTTTGTTGCAGTGTTGGATGGTTTCCATTGCGGTGCACACTAAAAGAACAGTGGTTGTCTATAGTGTGGAAATCCATCACTAACTAATACGCTTTTTGTTTGCTTGTTACTTGTTTGTAAAGCCAAACGAGCAAGGCGACCTTGTTATAACCACGCATGGATTCCGTAGCGCTAATTATATCACTATAGTGCCATCAGCCGCACAAGCATCTTGTTTTTACCGTCTGTCGGCCAATATCCACGATTCTTTTTGAACCATCGTCTGATTTATTACAAAATATTTCGACACTTGTTCTGTGCTTATTTCTAGGCTTAAGTTCATAAATCAATAAGATTGAACGATGTTAGGGTGATTTTGACTCATTTATGAAAAATAATCAAGACGTCGTCAATCCTTACTGGGAGAAACAAATCAGAAATTAACGGACAATTAAAATCTTTAAACGTTGTGATCCAGAGTTTGTTGATTCGAGTCCCAGTCAGATTATCTTAATGTCCATAACTATACACTGGCCGAATCTCAGCAACATGTGGTGAATGATTTTTGCTGTTTTGTTAGTGTTTCATTTTACAACGATTTGCATATCTTTATTCACTGAAAACGGCACACAAAAGGAACGTGTGCCCGTCTTTCAATTATGTTTGGAGACCAATGATTGAAAAATTTAACAAATACACCAACCGCGTGACTCTAAACGGCATTAAATTTTTGTTTGTTCTAAAAATATCACTTATTCTGAAATTTAGATCGTTGGGAGAGTATAACATTTAAATTATACACCTTATGCATCTTCGGAATACACGTATATTTCTCCTAGGTTCTAAAAATGTGACAGGCCGTTACTTTTACACTGTACCGTCACACATATGGCTTAAAGCCATTTGCATGCTCATGCTCAATACCCGCCGCTGACCAAGGCTATAAAAATTTCTCTTTCGTCATATTTTATGCATCAGTTTGCATTTGAAGAAATATGCAAGCCGACGGGGAATGTGAGCTTTGGGAAAAAGAAAAGGCGCGATGAAAAAGTGGAGTGATGGCAGACGTAATTTATGGGTCCAAAGCTCTAGTGCATTGAAACAAGCTGACAACAGCCTCGGGCCAGAATAAATGGAGAAAAGAACATGAAAAACGGATTATTGAAATATATTGAAAAGCCTCCGTTTTCTTTAAAAAAAATTGGGACTTGACGTTGAAATGAAATCTATTCCCCGTAACTCCTTCAACGCCGTTTCCAGGACATATTTACACCGACCTTGCTTTGCATTCTCGTAGCTAGAATTTAGTCGCGTTTGTAAAGCTGTCGTTTGGCGTGGTAAGGGCGCATTTATGCATTCTCGCAGCTAGAATATGATGGGAGTGGTAAAGTTGTCGTTGACATGGTAACAACGACACGTGGTTAGCCAAATCCGTCATCGGTCGAGCAAATATGTGCGGTCTTATAATCCATGGCAGTAAGATAAAGAATTCCTCCTGACGAAACAAATTTCCCAGTCGCTTCTGACCTCCCATTAATAACTGTTTTGGTTGCGAGCCGGCAGAGCTAAAATCGCAGCAACGTTGGAATTTCAGATGTTTTCTAGTTCTATAGCTGCTAGAATGCAAAGGCGAGTCGTTGTGTAAACGCACCCTCACACCGTTATCTCGATTACCTAGCTCTAACATAGTTTGAGTCAATACTTGCAGTCGTGTAATTCGCAACAACAAGACAAATAGTTCCTCCCATAAAACTATTTATTATTCTAGTAACTTCTGAACTTTGATTAATGACTGTTGTCGCTCCCTGGCTGCATGGCTGACCTAAACTTCCACCATGTCGAAATTTCAGATGACTTAGTTGCTGCTGTGAGAATGGAAAGAGAGATAGTTGTGCAAATACACCCTTAAAGGCGTTTAGTTTCTTTATTATGCTCGAAGATTCTACGATGCTGCATCTAGGAGTTGAAAAGGTGAAAAGGCGCCTTTAAAGCGCGTGTACCCAGTGACTAGCAACGTAAATTTCACGTTCATTAGCTTTTACTTGTTAACACTAAATTCGTTGGTAGATTCGTTCCTTTAACGAAATCTATGGCTTGCCAGTATACTGGTAACCATGGCAACAATACGGATGGAGCTTACCTCCTCGTAGCTCGTGACACGAAGTGTGAAGTGCATGGCATGATGGCGTCGATTTATGACAACAAGAAAACAGTTCCTACTGCAGCAAAATAAGGCAGACTGGTTTATGAATGCCATTATGCGATGGTTTGGTTTTGATTCGACAAACCCCAAATGGGTGCCATGATGGATTTTGAATTCTCGCTGCGACACGCTAAGCTTTCTACCGTCGTTTATTCACCGTTAGATGTTGTTCTTTATGCAAGAATAGGCAAATTTTGAAAATAGTGAGAAATGACGATAACGTTGTAGCAATGATTAAAAATTAATTTTGTACGTTATACATGTTGTTATTTATAACATATTTAAGTTCACGAATCAATAACATTAAAAAGTTTAAAAGGATTTGACACAAATATCAAAATTAATCGGGCGTCAATAATCTTTATTCAGAGAAAATAATCATAAATTTACGAACAAGTAAAAGCTTTACACAATTTACAACGATTTGCGTACGTTTATTCACTTAAAACGACACATTTCGTTAGTGGCAACTGGAAACTAGTAGTAAATAAATAATGATACACTAACAAATAAGCTTTCGATGATCGAGAGACGGTCTTGTTGCATAGATGCAACCTAACAACGTTACCTGGACTAGCTACCTCTAAACCTCGTTTGTGCAAATACATTTGCAGTCGTATAATCCGTGACAATAAGATAAAGAATGCCTCCTAACGAAACAATGTTCGCAGTTGCTTAGAAACTGAAATTATTGACTGTTTTCGATGCGAGCTGGTGGAGCAAAAACATCTGCCATGTTGTAATTTCAGGTAATAGCTTCTAGCTTCTAGCTGACAGAAAGCAAATAAGTCTTAACGATGCAGTTATGTATCGAAATATCGCGGACTATAATCACGATGAGAGTGATAGAGAAACGAGAAAGTGAGTTGGACATGATAATTGTAATTCTCTATTGACCATGCTGTGGAAATAGCCAAAGTAACTAATGTACTTTCGAAAACCAAATTAAAAAAAAGACACATGAGTACAGACAGACATCGACACTAGAGCGACGCGTCGGAAACTACGCAGTGCCTCGTTCAAGCAAATTACACTAAGCAGATAAGGAACAAAAGAAGTAAGTGTTTTCTTTTACTTCCTGAGAAGTGAAGCACCCCCATTCATAAAAAAAAAAACACATACGGCCTTATTTTCGGCCCTTGAAAATGATTTTGGTCACAGAAAAACACTCACACAGTTCCCTAAGTCATGGATCGCCACGATATACGTCTTCGTTCAATGCGGCGTAGCGCTCCTTCATTTGGGGAACTTTAATATGCACGCCGTTATTCGAAGAGCAAAGGCGACTTTCAATTGTAAGCAGTAGCGACAAGTCATCGGGTTCTCGGAAAGCATGCAGATACAGGGTGGTCCATTATTTTTTAAGTCCAACTTTTCCAGTTAGCACCCCTCAGAACCAGGAGAGGACAGAAACCTTCATTTCTCTTCTCTTCTGATTCTGTGGGGGTGCTAACTAGAAAATTTGGACTTAAAAATGTTGGGTCGTCAGTTTTTTGTGAACCACCTTGTAAAAACATGAATTTTTCTACATATTTGTTGAAAAATATTTACTTTTTGTAAAAAGAGTACATATCACAATGTTTAAGAATTTTAATGCTTTTTAAAAACAAACGTACCTAACGACTATTTGGATGTTTGTAGGCCGATTATTATTTCCGTTTCAAATTTTGTACGCTACTTTGTAGTCCAGTTGTTAAAAAAAATGGCAAAATTATCAGTGGCGGCTGAGACGGTGTGCCTGAGCAGAAATGTGTATGTTGGCGGCTACGCTGATAGAATTAAACCGTCGTATGTGGCAGTATATGATTTTTTTTTTAAATCATATCTCACTGCAGTTTCCGTTCACTGCACTTTCATTCCTAAATATTTTCAGGCCAATAGGCGAAAAAGATAAAAGAATTCGTGCAAGCCCTGTGATTTTCAACTTCGACTTTGCTGTGAATGATTATTATTTGTGATAATGTTATTTGTGAGATCACTGCTATTCTACAATACTGGTGGCAACATCGCGTATCAAAATTGGACCAGTTTAGCTACTATTCGTCGAACATAGTTTTTCAATAATTTCTAAACTAATTAATCTATTTGATGTTTGACCTATTTGACTCTATTTTAATCGCTTTTCCGGGAGCTTTCGAAATGGTACTAATTTCACTTCAAATCGATTAGTGTTCTGTATACTTTTATTGATGAGATATCGACCCAGCCTTGTTCCCTCGGACGCTTTTCCAACTCTGCGTCTAAGGTTACACGCTTTTTGGCAAGCCTCGTGGGATGGACAGGAGGGCAATAAATTACGAGCTATTAAAGGCACTGTTGAGGAATGGCACTCGGCGTGTCGCCGCAGTCGCCGTGAGGAGGTGGTGTTGGCCCGTTTGCGCATTGGCCACACTCGACTTACTCACTGTTTCCTTTTGCGGGGGGTTGACCCTCCTGAATGTTATTGGTGTCGGCGGCCACTTACGGTCCGGCATTTCCTTGTTGATTGTTGCCATCTTGATGGTTTTCGTCGTCGTTTCCATCTTCCGCATGACATTGTGCGTCAATTGGGTGATAAGTCTGTCCTCCTGTCCGGTGTTTTTCAATTTTTGCAGCAGGTACAGATGTATGACAAGATTTAGGTTAGAGGTTTGAATAATATCTCTGTAATGTGTGGTGCAGTGGCAACCCGGACCACTGCACTGTGACTGAGGTTGGCGCTAATGACCAAGCTGTCGACGCGCCATTAAGCCTCATCCCCCCCCCCATATCGACAATAATTTTAAAAATAGGAAAACAACAAATGCAACTGGTTTTGACAGCTTTGTGTTAATCCATTTTTACAAAAGTAACTTTAATTCCTCTATTTTAATCTCTAAACTAATCATTAAAATCATTGATAGCGAATGTTGGCCTGATGGATTAAAAAAAAAACACAATTTCTTAGACCTGTTTACCAAAAAGAAGAAAAACATGACATGAGTAATTGAATATGTCATACCTCTTTTACTAATAAAATCAGTTTTCTGATTTTATTAAATAGTGAAATAAATGACACTATCACAAAAGCAGTTAACAATGGCAAGCATGTAAGTGCAATACTTATTGACTTAACAAAAAGCCTTTGGCACCATAAATCACGCAATTCTTTTTCGTAAATCTAATGCTCCGGATGTAAGAGGAAAGATCTTACAAATTATTAGGAATTACACGGAAAATTTAATCATTGTTACAAAAATTAAGGACGATTTTAGTGATATGGTGTTTCCCAAGGTTCTGGTTGATTCTCTATTTTTAATTGACATTAAAGATGTTTAGGACACTTTGAATGGTGGCTCTATCTTTTTGTATGATAATGACATCATTTTAATATCAGTAAACGAAAATGTTCAGGGCATGCAGGCAAACCTCCAGGAGTGTTTCGACTATATCAACGATTGGTTTGTCATGAAATGTTTATTAGTGAATCCAAGACATATTTGAATGATTGATCATTGAATCATAAATCCACATCGTAAATCAGAATCGGAATTTGATATTTTCAATCACGATGAACACTGTAATTATTGTACTACCACTAGAATAAAACATAACAGGGTCAGTGAAGTGGGCTTTACTCTGGATTCTAAATGGAAACATTTAAATACTATTATTATAAAATTAAGAAAAGTAATGCTAAGTCTTTATAAAATCACGACCTTTCTAAGTAAAACGAACAAATTACAAATTTACTTCGCATGGATCGAAACCGTTCTGAGGTATGATATTGAAGTCTATGGTTTCACAAGCTCTGCATCATCTAAATTTCTAAAAAGCATAAAATATGAGTGAATAAGATGGTTTTTAGAAGTAAAATTTGTAGAAAAAACTGATGAATTAGTCACTAATATGAAAATTTGAAGTATTACTCAACTGAGAGAATATTTTGCAACCCTCAACGATAAGTCTATTTTCCAACGATACGTCTAAAGCTTTATACTTTATGACAAGCACTTACCGGTACTCGGTAAAGTTCGTAAAAAGTAAATAAGATGTAATAGAGAATACACTATACCAAAACTTTTTAACAGCTTATCTGAACATTGACTTAACGTTGAGAAACTAAGGGAAACTAGATGTTGAAAAAGTCGCTAAAAGCACGCATGAACATTAAAAATACTTTCAGATGACTTCATTTTTTCTCCTTTTCCGCAAACTTTGTATAGAGCAACATCATGTGACGTCATATTGGCGACAAGAGAGATAGCTGCAAGGGGCACGATATTAAAATGGAAAGTTAAACAACGGCACTTCTAGTCAAGGCAGTGCTTTGAGAGCGGATTTCATAGACTTAAAAAAACGTTGTTTTCTCCAATCCCTTTTGCTGCTAGGTTGTAATCGGAAAATAAAGATTCCACTTGCTTAAAAATGTCAGCAACTGCCAACAAATCGACAAAAATCGCGCGTTATAGGCCTAAGAAATCCACTCTTTGCAGCATTGTCTTCAGTAAGACGCCCTTCTTTTCCCCATCCAGTGACCCTTGCAGCTATCCCAGTTACTGGCTCAAGCATAGAGTTATAGTATACAACAATACTACGTTGTGTCACTTCCCTATTGTTATTTTTTTTTGCTGTGGTTTTCAACTTTTTAATCTCTTTTACCCGCTTTATGTGTTTATTCAGACTTGCCTATGTTGCAGATGTTGTGTTCTACTGCTGTTCTGATATTAGTTTCATATTAATTTCATCATATCAGTTCATCATATTAAATTCCTTTTTTCAATTATGTGTATTTGTTGAATATTGTAGAATCATACAAGTTTGATGTAACAAACTTCGTGTCATTGTGCAATACAGTATCATTCATTCATTAAAAAATTCAGTAGTTTAAGTCCATCGCAATTTATTTAGAACAAAAAAAAAACGAAAGTAAGTTTCATAGTTAGGTTACCATGCTTACTCGCAAATACCCCCAAAAAGTTAAGATTTTGCACAACTTTGCTTCTTCAATCTGAAATTAAGGTAGTAAAATCAAAATAGTTTATCTGAAAGTTTTTCTTTATTAACTAAATTGAGAGTATGTAGCGGTACAGTATTCAACGTTACGGGCGAGCAAGGGAAAGTCACCGTAACAAAGTACAAAATAAAATGTAAAAATACAATTTTTAAATTATGCAAACACCAAAGCACTACATTCACTGTGAATTTAGAAGGTAAACCTCACAACACAGTAGAAATATATTTATTTTTTACATTTATGATTTTATTTAAATAAAATGAATTTATTTAAATGTGCTATTTAAAAATTATTTAATTATTTTAATTTATAGCTTTATTTTATGCTCTGTAATTATTTTATTTTTATGTAATTTTACCTTCTCTTTGGTGTTATTTTTTTTAACTTACCCTATTTTTATTATCTTTAATAGGTTTACATATTTTACATTTTACTTGTTTGTTTATTATTTAATAATTTGGTCTTGTTTTCTCAACGGTTTTCTATGCCTTTGTTTCCTGCTTGTGTGGATTTGGGCAGCCGACGTTGGGTGGCTTGCCGACATAGTTTCTTGTTGCCTGGCAATAGGAAGGTATATTGGGACGAATGTTCGCCCTTATGTTTTCTTTTGGTTTATTGTGCTGAGAACAGCAGTTTCACTGCCGAATGGTGCATAGAACAAATTTCTACTATCCACCTACAGGTATAATGTCCCTCAGTTTAGTAATGATTAAGGGCGTATGAGACCCCAACTTCTCTTAATTAGTTACCATGAGATACTAAAATTTGGTAAAATCTATTTGATGAAATTAAAATAGATAGTATATTAATACATTTTTAGAAGACAATTAGAAGAATACGAATTAATTCAGTTTTTTAAAGTGGCCATTGACTGAGATTTTCTGGGTTACATCATAATGAAATTAATGAAACATAGTTGACGAAGTGGCGTCCTCCCATTGGGGAATTATGTTTAATACCATTATTGAATATAATTGCCCAAACGTGAGGACGACAGTTGGTTGGCTGCGACTTATTTTCATTTCAAAATCTTACATCCTGTTTCCTCAAGCGTTTCTGCATTACATCATAATGCTTTAACATTTACGTGGTATAGTAGTTTGAATCTGCCAGTGATGCTATTACAGTTACCATTTTAATTTCATGGGATCTGTTGTTTTAGAAGTTTGATTTTGTTTTATATTTTCTATTATTTGTATGTTAACTTTACAGGTATCTTATAAAAAATTTAGGTATTCTTTGTTTTATGCTTTATAACTGATGTTTTTATTAATTGTAATTGTAGAATTGCTTGGTTGTAATTTGTATGTATTGGCTTTCCACAAGTTCGAAATGAAAGATATCGTTTGGAATAAAACTAATATTATTTTTTAATTCAAACCCCTTATTTTCATTTACTAATTGTTTTTAATTTTTTGATTTGCTTATGCATCGGTATCGGTATCAGTATCAGAACCAAAACAAGGTATCGGGCGGTCTTGATTATTTGGTTTTTATTATTAAAAGTCCTTTAGTTTCCTAGTATATTCAAATGAAATCGGCAACGAGATGCTTTTTAAAGCAACTGGGCATCAAACTTCTTAAAGGGAGTAAAAGTTTGTATTAGTTAGCGCCCATTTATAAATCAAGATTACACCTCCAGCTTCTTCTTTTATCTTCCAAAGCCAGTTATCAAATTAGAAGATTTATCATGACTACATGAAACGTTCCAAGAAATACTCCATTGTGCGCAAGCTTCGATCATAATCGTCCGCTGTAATCTACACGAGACTTTCCATCAAAAGTTCTAACGCCACGAATAGAATTGTTAACGCGTTACGAATTCGAAACAATGCTTCAAAATTGCACGAGTGTCCACTCAGCTTCGAACCAGCCGTCCATTTCCCCTGCTTCGTCTTTGACGCACGACTCTGTTGGCGTTCGGAGCTAAGGTGTTGAGGGGCCTGCTATAGCGAGCAGCTCCCTCTACTGGCCGGCACTTACAACGCACGAAGGTCAGACGTCCCTCATGTTTATGTGCATGCATTAGGTTGGCCCAAGCGCCATATAAATTTAGCTTCGTTTATTTATAGCAGTTCCAGGCGGCCCCTGCGTTGCAAAGATACGACTCCTCCGCGTCCGATATGACGGCCAGAACCATTGGCCGACCGGCCATCTTGCTGAAGCTTAGGCACGCTTGTTGGCGCGCTGCAATGGGCTGTATATCGTAGTCAGTGGTGGGGACGGGGGATCTGTATATTGCTCGTGTTAGTCTTGGCTGAAGTAAGACGTTTCGACTTTCCAAGGTTGAAGCTTTGGGAGAATTTTATTCCATTGATATAAAAAGGATGAGTAAATACTTAAGGCTGGTTTAAAATCTCCCAACCGAATCCGGAAGATTCGGGGTGTTCAAGCTGATCTTCAGACGTACTAACCGGAGTACTTGTTAGTTGATGTTTGTCTTTCGTTAAGTCAGAGGTTAAATGAAAAACGGAACAGAAAAAGGGAGAATACAGAACCAGTTGTCAGGGCGTAGGCTATTCTTGTATTGTGGACTCGCCAGATCGAGTGAGGATTTACGAATATACAATAAATTAAAAAGGAGAAAGTATAGCACAACAGCAAAAAGGTGATGGAGAGCTGGTTTAGATGACAAAAGACACCTGAGTAGCATCGTAAGTTTGTTTTCGAACTTGCCCATAATAAAGGCATACTGAATCAATGTATTCTTCATGTTTGATTTTCGCTGTTGAGCTATTTTATTGGCTAGTCTTTTCATGAAATGCAATTTTTAACTTGTTGTTTTACACTTATTTTTGAGAGCTGAAATATTTCTAATGTTTTTCATACAGCCAGCTAAATCAGATTTTTTTCTCAGTAGTAGTATCAACAGAAAACATAAAATCGTAGCACGAACCACCCAAGTGCAAAAAATTGTTCGACCTGGAGAATGGTGACATGATTCCACCAAGAAAGGATGCCACCAAGTTTCTCCTACCAATCGTGATAACCTTTTTGTATCAGTCACCTGGTTAACGAGCGGTAGTAGCGACGGAGTATTCGCATTCGGGACTAGAAATTCGCAGCAGTATTTCTTAGTGGAAACTTGACGGAAATATTTTTTTTCCTAGTCGAACTCTAGATAGTTGGCGTTTCATGCTACTATTTTTAGTAAGAGCATTTCTTGGTAGAATAATACCACCAATTACCAAAATTGAATCTTTCAGGAAACTTTGAGGTTATTACAACTATTTTGTATGATGAGTGGATAACATTTAGTGTTTACCTTGATAAAAACAATGACCAAGTAGTGCATAGTAATAAACTACACTGAAATAGCAACGTGTCGGTCTTAATCTACACCATTATGGTAAATAACATAAAAAGTTTAAAACATTGCAGCTTCGTATATCAAGGAATTCCAAACATCCAGACTCAGACGGAACTATGATAGGTCAAACGAGCAAATGGTCTAAACTCCATTTTGCATGATACCGGTTTTTGAAATTCCGTGACCCTCAGTGCTACAATGTTTTTTATTTTATTTTATTTCTTTCTCAATTGATAATGGTCTAGATTAAGACCGAAATTTTGTGATTTCAGTGGATTTTTTTTATTGTGCACGTTTTTTTTTTTATTGAGATTTAATTAAATTTATTTTAGTTTTATGTTTTAATTTTTATTTACCGAGCGAGCAAAGCGGGCCAGTACGAATAATCGTCTGAAATTCGAATTTGCGTGCGTTTGTTGGTCTCTCAGTTTGTCAGTATGTTTGTCTGTTTAGGAAACGATAACGTTCATAATTTTGTTCTGACAGGGGAGCGTTGGTGACTGAACTTCACAGGTTTCAATGTGAAATTCCTACATCAAATCTCTTCGGCGATATTCGGGTTTCCGTTGGATAGATTAGCCGATTTTCAGTAGTGGTGGTGAGGAATCCCAATCTGTAAGGTCAGTTGCCTGAGCACTACATGGATAACATAATACCATTTGCTATATTAATATACCGTAGTGACGGTTCTTTCAATGTGACGCATGCAGATAAAAAGTACATATGTAAAAATTACACTATAACCGCCACTAAAACCTTTTTGAAACGACGCTGCCACTTCTTGTATGATTTCCACAGCAAATCTCGCGCGTGGAAGCAGTGCTTTCCACACACGCAAGTAAAGAATTGTGTTAGCTTTGTTGGCTTGTTTCGGCGTTGGGTCCACTTGCAGTGTTTGCTTCGGTGTTCTCGTGCTTCATATTGCGGAATTACCGTGTAAGACGGAAATAAAAAATACATAAAATAAACTAACGCATTATAGCATCTCTCGCTAGGCCCAGTTAAATTCTAGGAAGCCAAGATCCAATTGGCTACACAACATTTTTTTCTCAAACTTAATCAGTTTGTTACTGAAGTACGGTGTTAGTTGCCAGTTAAGTAATCGCAGTTGACAGTAGAAACTTGGAAGCAGCCGTTGTTGGCAGAATTACTTCTCAACTTTCCAAAGTTGAATCTTTTTGAACACGTGGAAATTCTTGCTGCTGGGTGGATAATAATTAGTGTTTGCCTAACGGTGAACACAGTAAAAAAAAAGTTCTTCCTGTTGCACAGACATAAAAGCCTACTTGGTAGTAACTTGCAGCCTTTGTACCCAAGTAGGACTCTTCGGATATTTGTTTATCTTGCGAAATCCTAAAGCAAAGAAGAAGAAGAAAAAAAATGTTACTGCCCTTAAAGCTTAACGAAAGATCCAACTGGCTTCAATGCCTGTTTGTTTGGTCGTTTCTAGAAAGGGGATCCAAATAGCTGCTCCTTTCCCTCTTCACCAGTCACACTAAACCAAAGGCCAACATGTTGGGTCTTGTAAACCAAGTCTCTCTTGCGGAATTTCAACGAACAAATTGAGCAAAGAATCGATAGACCTTTCAGGTTCAGTTTCACGGCCTTTCGTGTAGGAGGCTAAAGAGAAAACGAAGAAAAGAGAAAGAAAATAAAAGAAAGGAAAGCAACATGGGTATGTGAACACTGTACCGCCCCAGTCACTTTTCCTCTAAACAGACAATGAACTCGGCAACCGTGCACCATTCCTCGCCGTGAAGTTTAATGGTGGAATTTTGCTTTCAGAAAAGACCCAGCCAAGTCTGCATTCGTCTTCAGCAATCTTTCAGTCTTACTACGTATATATATTCTCATCTCCAGTATTTATTTACAGCTAAGTAGTAGAACGATAGCACAATCTCATACTAGTCGCAGTGAATTCATCGACTTTTATTTTGAATCCAAACTGACACGACAAGGGTCGCGAAGCAAACCTACGACGTAAAGCCTTACCATCTTCCTTCCGCCCCCCGCTGCCTCCCCGGCTGTGAGGAGCCCTCCCCTCCCGCCATATGTTTTTTTAATTACCCCCTCCCCTTCCTTGTGTAACTTTTTCAAAAGAGTTCCCAATTTCACAGCAGGATTACAAAATCCGGGGAAAAGGAGGGAGGGAGGTGGAGAAATAACGGAAAAGTTGAAGATGAAATTTGAAGAAAGAGAAGAGGCAGCTGGCCGTTTCCAAATTAAGTCACACTGAACAAGACGAACGCGTTGAATTTGGGACAAACAACAACAATCTTGCAAGTTTCTAGTTGGTTACCATTAACAACGCAGTTGTGGGTCACAGGATCAATGGGTAAGTGGCTACACGAGCTCTGTAGGTGACACTGAGTCACCTCCAAGTCTGGGTGTATGACTTGACAACTTGGTGAACTACCTGAATATTGACCCAAGGAGCCTATGGACCCATTCCAACTACGCCCATGGTACAATGTGAAAGTAAATACTAAATCTTATTCTTTAATGCAGCAAGTCATACAGGCACAAACTGGAACTAAATGATACGACAGTTTTGATGCATCAATGCACCATGCACAGTCACGTTTAAATGACAATACGTGTTTAAAAGAATATGTCCAAATCTTGCATAAATAGGTATTAATAATTCTGTCCGCTAGGACCACTCTTATTTAAAAACACTTCCAACATGCATTCAGGGAGCAGGTAAACAGTTTCCTTTTTTTTTCAGTATCACACAGGTTCACTCGTTTTTTTTGTGTGTGGTTTTAATGAGCAAAACAATTTTGAAATTGTTTCCTTTTTTATTCAAGCTTGCCTTATATTTTGGACTGATTTTTTTTTTTTTACTTTAAAGCCTCCACGCTCGATGTTTACATTTTAGTCGAAAACAGAGTGTAGAGCCGAAGCTTATATTAATACACATTTTAGTTTGTGATATTTTTTTTGACTGTCTACCTACGAAGGCATCGTGATGTTTACTCCACTCTATACTGTATTGATGTTTTTGTTCTAACTAGACGAATTTTTCGAGAATATTATTTGCAGAACCGTGCTCGGTAGAACACACTGTATGTGTCGTAGACAATCCGCAGTGCCACTTTGTTTGTTTATTGTTTGCAGTCAGTTGCATGATTCTGATGGAAAAATAAAATTCAAAGTAATTAACCTTAGAGGGCACCACTACACAGCGTGTACAGGCTTAGTCAGGGTGCAGCATTTCTATTTGCTGTCCAATAGTTGGTGTTTACTAAGTACATTTGACTACACGTGCATGTACACTACGATCAATTTGGCGGTCAGGTAAATTGAAGCTTAGTTGGATCTACTTTAACAGTGTGAGTTTTTATTATTTCTGTTTCTTTAATGATGATCTGTTCTAAAATGTGAAGTGTGTGTGTCCTTAGCCGTAATGCTCCCCTGTACTTTTTACAGCTGAGAACGCGTTTTTTTTATACGAATTACTAAGTAACAAACACTCCCATGGAAAAAGAAAAAGAAATTCTACCCAGTCGCAGATGCTAAAGAGGAGACGTATAACTCCAAGTCGATCGTTCTGTAACTTCCAATTTTATTGTACCGCAAGCAAACGCCATCTTCAATCCCCAATATCCCTTTCGTCTAATGTGATAAGCTGATTCCATCAATCCATTCTTTTCGGGTCACAACAGCTGAGGCCTTTCCTTGGTTGCCTCGTCGTTTTGCGACTTCATTCTCTAGACCTTGTACAGCCTATTCAAATGGAAACGTTTACGCAAAATAGTTTCCTGGGAAAGGAGAATGTAGCGAACGGAAAGGGGACATAGTTTATTCCAATTCTGCCTCGGGGACTTCAACGGATCTTTTTCCAACGCATAAAAGATCCACTCCGTTGCAAGAAACATTGGGGCTTGATAGACCACCTCCCGTCTAAACCAAATGGGAAGAAATTCCCCTGGAAGCTATTTCCCTCGACCCATAAAACCAGAAAATGTGGGGGGTGGACGGAGGAAAAAAGACGAAAAACAACATTTGGTGGTATATGTGGGACACTGAACCAAAGTGTAACAAGTTCCAATTTTACGTACAGTCTCAATTGTGGCTACTCTGAAATCCTAAGGTTGTTAATTTTGAATGGAGTTTGTACCGTTAGGTTGCTAAACAGGGTGAATATATTAAATATTTTGTTGATTACCAGTATATTTCACGAAGTTACATAATCTAAAATTGGAAACGTTCAAACTTCAGGGCATTGTATTGCAGTGCCATAAGTGCAAATGTGGATTTCTTTAGTTTTCATTAAAGTTAAATGTACAAAAGCTGAAAACGATTTGATGAGTAGGATATAAGAAGCTGGAATTCGACTCATAAGGTATGTAAACTGGTTAAATTTGTTATCAGTGGGTTTCAGTCAATTGAAAGACGTGAACCAAATTGTTTTAAGTGTCGTTTTATGTGCTAAGTCTTCAGTGTGCTAGTAAGAGAAGAAAAACAAACAAACGATCAGAAAATATCTCGTTTCGGCATCGCAAATTCCCTATCGTGTTTCACTGAAACGGTTTTTAAAAAAAAAATTCGTATTGTCAGCAACAAATTTCGCCAAAGAAGATGAATCGTCATATCACTGAAACGTACTGTTATTACTGATTGTTTAGTATACTTTTTGTATTTATTTGGGCTTTATTCAATGTCGACGAATTTTGGTTCATTTGTTTCATATACATTTAGTTATTCCATATCAATTTATGATCATATGACCATGAATATTTTTTAAGTCTAAAAAATTTCGCAAATTCGAGAGACCCAGTTTTATTTCTTACCCAGCTTCATTGATTTACTACCTTAAATCAATCAATAGGTCACGACTATATGCAAAAATGAACGAAGTAAATAGTCTGCATTAAAGGCTAGCCTAATGTGTGTACAAGATACATTAAACTGATGGGGAAAAAAGGACTACTGCCCCTACTGGGACTCGAACCTAAGACTTTCTACATAGACTAAGCGCTCTAACCACTGTGAAACAGGGAGCAAGAAGCAAGTTGCCTCCCTTCCTTGTATGTATGTATGTGACCTTCAGGTGACCACTAAGAAGGGTTGAACAGCTTTTAAACTCTGCTGGAGTCTGCAGCCAGGTTTCGTCCTAGGTGCACAGGGGATACAATGGCCGACCTAGATGCGGAAGTCCAGAATAAGAGTCTTCATTGGGGTAATTGTCTTTTCTTTTTTTCTTCTCATATAGTATTTCTTGTATTATAAAAGGCCGGTCCTAAATGCTTTGTTTGCCTTTTGCTTTGTGATTCATCGTTTATGTACGCAAAGATGCTCAAACGTTATCGTAGATATTGACACCAAAATGACATCAACACACAATTTCCTTCTCTCTACTTTGCAC